>CABHPQ010001675.1:24957-43021 GCA_902168405.1 Peromyscus aztecus
TCTCTCTCTCTCTCTCTCTCTCTCTCTCTCTCTCTCTCTCTCTCTCAGTCTCTATTTGTTTCTTCTTCTTCTTTCTTTTTTAAGGCAGGGTCTGTCACTATCAATCAGGCTAGGTTGGCTAGCCAATTAGTTCCCAGAGAGCCTGCCTGTTGCTGCCTTCCAAGGGCTGGTATTACACGTGTGTGTCACTGTGGCTGGTTTTATGTGGAAGGTTCTGGGGACCAAACTCAAGTCCTTGAGCCTGCACTTCTCCCCAGTCCCTAAGCTGATGGTGGCTTTCAATGCAAAGTTTCAATGATGTTTAACACAGCAGCAGAAAACTAACGCTCCAAGGAAGACTGAGAATTTAAAAGACAGGGAGGGGAATTGGTGAGCAAATAAATGCACCTATGTGGTAATATCAGGGAACTATTACCCGTAATGTTTATACTTCTCATTGCAAAGTTAAAAGCTTAAGAGGAAGAGAAATAATGACTATTTGTCAGGGTTTCAGAGCAAAGTCTTGGCCAGATCAGGCTGCCCAGAGCCTTGCTTGACACTCCTGTTCCCCTCTGTTTAGTCTAGAATCTGGGCTTGTTCTTTAGCCAGGGGCTGGCTTTGGGTTTCTAGGGGCACAAGGTCCCCTGCTTGCTTGCATCAGAACCGCCTCCACAAACCTTCCCTTTTCCTGATGTGGGCTATCTGTGATTGCTGACTCACTCGGAGATCAGCAATCCTACTTCAAAGGGAAGAGCTGGAGTCTGCAGCATAATCTCTAATTTTCTGGGCTATTTGAAGCAAGAAAAGAAGATTTTAGGAGCCCAAAGCCGCAGGCTCTAGTTTTGCGTGTGTGTCTTTTGCTGTGTGACTACAAAGCATTATTGGTTCTCTTGGAGTCCTAGGAGATCTCGTCAGCTACAGTTTGGGGGAAAGAAATAACTGACTGACTCCTCACAGATAGTGTGCTGATAGGAAAGCATGGACTGTGACGTCATACAATGCACTATTACTATTTTGTCTTAACTACGAGCTCCATGGCTGATAGTTAATCTTCATTCCAAAGTCTATTAATAACCCAGTCACATAGGGCCTACATCTAAATATCACAATGTTAGGATGTTGCTCCAAGTAATTAGAGACGCAGAGAGTTGGGGAATGAGATTGGTTGCCAGTGTACATAATATTCTCATAGAGGTAGAGTTCCATTGAAGGGGAGGTTATGATAGTATTGTGCTTCAATCCAGAGGTGCTCTCAAAGTAATTATCTAAAACAAAGGCTTCTATGAGATGGTGAACAGCCTTCCGCTAAGTGAGAGTATTGCATTGAGAATTGTCTGCAGTAGACTGGAAGAGGCAGATTGGAGCTGGTTGCACATCCTCTCTCCCACCCAGAAGTAAATTCTAGCTTTGGTGTTCCATCTGTCCCCTCTTCCAGTTCTACAAGGACTGAGGCAATAGCTCACCCCACTTCCATGACACTATCAAAATCAAGGAATGAAGTAAAAAGGGCTGGCCAGAGAGGCACCGTGTCTTCTGCCCAAGAAGTGAGAAGTTCTTAGAGGAGAGAATACTCCCAGCTAGGCTTTCCCTCCAGCTCCTACAGACAGGAAAAATGGTAACATCTTATCCTAACCTAACCCCAGGGTGAGGGAGGGAGGAAGGGAGGGAGGGAGGGAGGGAGGAAGTGGTGAGGGAGGGAGGGAGGGAGGGAAGGACAGAGAGAGAGAGAGGACAGATAATCACAGAAATACACACATAGACAGCAGACAAAAGAAAGTGAAAAAGCAATTTCCTAGCTTGACTTTGAGTAGAAGGATTACACTTCTGGAACACAGCACCAAAAACACAATGGATACAACTATTTGGTCTCTTGGGCACAAGAGATAGCAGAGGAAAGACTCTGATTTGTAGGAGTATTTAATAGTCAAGTTCATCCACTCTACAGATAGGAAATGAGCTTCCGGGATGCAGCCAGGGACAATAGAAAAAGCAGAGTCGGGCCTGCCTTGTTTGTAATGGATGGCATGCCAACTTACAGGAGGCCAAGGGACTCAGTGTGGATCACAGTAATCACAGGTTAACCCTTGCCAGGAGCATGGGGACTAAAGCAGGAGGGAGAGAAGTGCTGAGGTCTTTATGAGAGACAAGTCAGGATCCCACAGAGTGGTTGTGAGGGAAGCATTCATTCATTCATTCATTCATCCATGATTCATTCTCTCATTCACCAAGTACCAGTTATCTAGCACATACCAGGTATAATTCAAAGCATCTCAGCTTCTCTGCTTGAGAGTGAACAAGATTGGGAAGAGACTGAAATGAAGTTCATTTAAGAGAAGTTAAAATGAACGACCAATCTACTCTTCCCTGTCATGTTTGGGGCTGTGTTATTTCCATTGTCATTAAGAAGAAAAGGCTTATCATTTCATAATAGCAGAAACACAGTGTGAGAGGGATGTGTGAAAAACTGCAGTTTGCTGGGGCATGACAATGGTGATAATTTGACCTCGTACATCCTGGCCACCTGACTCTAATGATCCTTACTGGCAGCCTCAGTTTCCCTGGTGCTGAGGTTCTACCATCTACCTAAAGTGTTTCTTGTCCTCACAGCCACAGTCTTATTTTATCCTAGCTGCTCATGTCAGCAGACATCTCCTTTTCTACTTCACTAGGAGTCTGGAAGCCAGCCGTGTCCATCTCAGCGTGAGTCACCTCAGGCCTGCCACATGTGCTTCCCACTCTGACCACCAACTTCTTATCCACTGGTCTCTGCCCATTCTTGGCCAGCCCTTGGGCTGTTCTTGCATTATGACCTTTCAATCTTCTACTTGTAGCTGAAGTAAGGACTTGCCATGTCCCTGCTACCCCCTTTGGTCACAGTTTCAGTTATCCATTGCTACGTACCAACCACTGTAAAACTGGAGACCTTGGACACTGCCTTCCACCCCGTGGCACAGTTGTGTGAGGCTCCAGCAGGATTTAGTTGATTGTAATCCACCACTATTCAGATGGTGGCTCACTTTGGTCCACATGCCTGGCTCTGGGTTAGAGAGTTGCACTGCAAGACTGGGCTGAGATGGGATGTTCTCCATCTTCAAATACTCTCAGAGCTGCTCTGCATGATTGTCCCTGAAGGGTATCTGGGCTTGTTTGACGCCCTCAGTGGTCCCAGAGAACAAGGTTTTTTCTTTATCTTAATTTTTGTGCATGTGTATGAATCTGTGTGTGCATGTTTGTATATGGGTGTACATGGATGTGGGAGTTGGAGGACAACCTTGGGTGTCATCCTTGGGAATGCTGTTGACTCCCTTTGAGATATTCTTTTAAAGACTTGATTCTTACCAGTTACGGTAGGCTGGCTGGCCATCGAGCCCAGAGATTGACCTGTTGTTACTGATGAAGTGTTGGGATTGTAAGTGTGTGCTATCACACTTAGGGATTGAATTCAAGTTTTCATGCTTGCAAAGCAGGGGCTCTTGTAACTGAGGGGCCTCCCTCTCTGAGACCAAATGCTTGTAAACCTTATGCCAGTACAGTGTCTTCTTCCTACCCTGTAGATCAAACTGGCCAGAGGCCAGGGAAGATTCAGGGAAGGAAAAATTAACTCCACTTCTATGGAGGGGGGAGAGGGAGAGAGATAGATGGATAGATAGATAGATAGATAGATAGATAGATAGATAGGTAGACAGATAGATGTTAGATAGATAGATAGATAGAAGTTAGATAGATAGATAGATAGATAGATAGATAGATAGATAGACAGACAGATAGATAGATGGAACCTGTTTATACTTTAAATTTCTTGCACCGACTCATAACCAAGTTGGGAATTTCCTTTCCACGTGTTAATTGGAAACTAACTTGACTCCAGATACTCTGTACTGTGCTTGGTTTACCCCATACCAGCACTGACATGGTGGAAGAGCCACATTGTGGCATGTCCTGGGTTATAATGTATAACACTTTGATCTACTCTAGTATGGTGGACTTGGAACACACTGTCTGGACCTCTCTTCAAAGGATTGGCTCCTAGAGATCTGGAAGGCAGACGGCACTCTCTACCTGTCGGCATCCTCTGGGTCTGCCTGCACTTCAGGGCTTTGTCTGCTAACACCAGACCTTACCTGGGTCGTCACAGTCAGGGGTGGAGTGCAGCAGGCATCTCAAGGCCTGGCCATTTTGGTCCAGCCATTTCTGTCTGGTGTAAAACAATACAGGCCTAGTAAGACTCAGTACTTCTCCAGTAAGTGATGAAGGCAGCCTGCAGTGCAGCTCTTTCTTCATCTGCTATATAAGACTTTTTTTTCGTCTTACATGTGCTGTTCCCTGGGAACATCTTGCACACCAAATTGTCTCAGCGCTTGCTTTCAGAATACCCAGGCTGTGACATACTTCTGCAGCTTTTAGCAGAGAATAGGTAGCTGCTCATGCATGTGTCTGTATACACACATATGCATGTGACCACATACACATATATGCTTATACATATGTATATTTACATGAAAACACACACACACACACACACACACACACACACACACACGCGTACATATACAAAACAGACACCCATTCCAATGTCAGAGAGGAGCCTCTGTTGCTTTCCAGCACTGATTCCTTCCACTTGTTGATTATTTCTGTCCCTTTGTACCATTCCTCCTTAGCCTGTTGGTCAAAGCACCACCCCTACTGACAGGGGAACGAAGTCCTCCTTTACTATAGAAAAATCTGGAAGATATAGGTCCAGCAACATCTTATAGAATGGTCTAACCCACGCCTTTCTTTATAGAAGAGTATAGCAGATATGTAGAGAGCAGCTGAGGTGAGACTACAGTCCCCAACGCACCAAGTCTTTGCCCATAGTAGTCTTCTTCAAATGTATTTCTGTCTTGATGATTATGGGAGTTAATATAGTTCCCTTTGCCCAAGTTCATTGACAGATTGCTACAGTTTTGCTCTACTCTCTATTCTGCCCGTTACAGCTCTGTTCCCTGCCAGCCCCCCACTGTCTGGTATCTTTACTGTACCCCTTTTTAACAGGTGCTCTCCCTTCACAGGGAGCCCACATGGGTCTCAGAGGGTAGACCATCTACCCACAGAGTCCTCAGTCTCTGGTACATTCCTTCTCTGATCTTCTGCTGCCTGGGTAAACTTCATTTAGCAGTGGACTGTCACATTCTTCCCTCTTTCCTCCTTTCGTCTTAACCTCCCACAGTCTTCCTCCAGTGCTCGCTTCTCTCCTGAAGTCGGTTATCTGCAAATGGCAAACAGCCTCAGTATCTGGGAATCTGTTTCTGACCTGTGACACCATCATCAGTCACCCTCTGCCCATGCATGCTCTTGAACTTCTCAGAGACCCTGCCCATTTCACTGGCATACTTAAGGAGCACGGGGTGGGGGGACCATCAGGGAGTTCAAAGGATACAAGCAAAAGGAGGTTCCCTCTCTTTGAATCCCAGGAAGAACATCAACAAAGACAGGAGAGCAGCAGATGGACATTTTTCTTTTTATAGTCAAGGTCAGTTTTCCAAATGTGGGAAATGGAAGTCTTGAAGAAAGTAGACGCGCATTGGGAATACTAGCAAATATGAATGAAATAGATAGTAGGGGTATAAACCAGCATAAGAGTACAGAATAGTAAATAGCATAGATTCTATCACAGTCTCATAGCTTTTGCAAAGCAGTTTCAGGCTTGTGGGTAACATGGAAATGGTTGATCAGGGTCTACCCAAGATGAAGTTGAAGTCTTGTGATGGTTGCTATGAACACTCAACCTGACAGACTGTAGAATCACCCAGGTTACAGACCTCTAGGCATGCCGTAGGGGGCCATCTTGATTATATAAAGTGAGGTTGGAAGATCTGCCCATTGTGGGTGGCACCATTCCTTGACTGGGATCCTAGACTACAGAAGTAGAGAGAAGGAGTTGAGCAACAGCATGTGCTCGGTGCTCTCCACTTACTGACTGATGCAATGTGGCTCCTGCTGCTGTGACTTCCCCAACGTCACTGACTGTAACCTAGGACTGTGAGGCAGAATACATCTTTCCTCTCTTCAGAGGAACAGATATGAGAGAGCAAAAATAGTGATGAGAAGCAATCAAAGCACAGGGATCTTAGACTAGAAACATTTGAACTAATGGCATGAGCCATGGTGTATTCATCCTCAGGACTATCAATCCTCACATCACCCAAATCCTCAGGATCATTCAGAGCCCATTAAATCATAGATTGCTACCCCCTCCCCATGGGGACTCTGAATGGGTCTAGGGAAGAACCTGAAAATCAAGACTTCTAACAAGTTTCCAGATGATGCTGATGCCGCTGGTCCCAAAGACCAAATTTTGAAATCCATTGGCTTTGTGGTTAGAAGCAGAGGGGAAATGAGTGTCATTGATGCTGAGTTGATTGAGACCCTGAGAGGCTAACTGTCAATCAACACAAGCTTAATGTGCTGAAGGAATGCAACCAGGTGTTCAGCGTATCAAGGACCAAAAGACTCATCAAGGAGTAAATAAGAGCTGTGAAGGGGAGGGGGAGGCCTCTTGTGCCACGGCTGTACAACAAGTGCCCTGCAAGGGTGGTTGAAAGCAAGTGTAATTGTCCATGAATTGGTTCTAGAGGAGAAAAAGCAGCTTATTTGAGGGGGATGTGGGAGAAGCAGTTTGAGATCTATTGTATAATTAAGGAAAAGCTGTGTTTCTGTTTAGGTGGTGGGTGGAAAGAATGCTTGGGTGAAGGCTTGTGGCTCCATGGGAGTTTATTCATTAAGCAGAGCAGAATCCCACAGCACACTGAAGAAGAGGTTAGTAGAAGGTATGAGAGACAGATGGGCGCAAGTGGGATTGACTGAATGGGAATGTAGGGGGAAGAAGCTGGGGTAGGTGGAGCCCATGGCTATACTGCGGATGTAGGTATTGGGACTGAAGGAGGGTTAGGTATGAGCCAGGCTATGGTTGCTGACCTGAGGTCATCATCAGGGAGGAGATTGTGATCCACACTTTCTACTTTCACTGTAGGAATCTGAACTACCCATCTGTTGTGTTGTGTGGATGTCTGTCCATGTCTGGTTTTGCTGTGGTAATGGCTTCTCAGTTTGTTACAGTCATAATGGGATTGAATATAAGGTAGGCAGGGGAAATTGGGGGGGAGGACAGGAGAAGGGGGTAAGACTGTGTCTAGAGGGATTTTTTTTTAGCCAGAGGACATTGTAGTGTGTGTGTGTGTGTGTGTGTGTGTGTGTGTGTGTGTGTGTGTGTACACATATATGTATGTGTGTTGAAATGATTGGTCTGTATAATTGATCCATCGTTGCATAGTATGGCTTGTGTCTGAACATGTGGTGTTGCATTAAAAGCTATAAAAAGAGAATGTGAGATTAAAAACACCACTATAGGGAACTGTAGATATGGCTTAGCAGTTAAGAGCATTTGCTGCTCTCACCAAGGACCAGAGTTGAGTTCCTAGCATTCATAACCACCTGTAAGTCCAGCTTCAGGGACTCTGGCCTTCCTTTTTGGCTTCTGTGGGAACTCCTACACATATGTGCATGTGTACACACGCATGTACAGAAATAAAACAAATCTTTAAAAAAGAAAGAAAATATATATTGTTTTAAAAAGTCTTTAAAGAAATCTCTTTGAAGTCCCTCTCCTTTGATGAAAAGGTGACAGGAGTAAGAGTCAAGGTGTTCCTTTCTTTACTCTATTGGCAGTTTTGGTAGCATATGGCCCTATGGCATCTAAGGATCCAGTGTGCAATTGGAGACTGCATTGTTGACCAAAAAGAAAGTGGCTTCAAAATGACATACATTGTAATCTTAGTCCCCCTCAGTCCAGTGGGTCTTGAAGAGGTTCTTCAACTCATCTGTAAATGAAAAAAGAAAAAGACAGAGAAAGAAGGGATTGAAAAAAAGATAATTGACCCTGTAGGACTGTTCCTGAGATTGGATGAGCAATATACACAAAGTTCTTAGCACCTTCCTGAGGCCATACAGAGGCCTCAATAATGAGTTTGCTCCTCCCCATTCTCTACTATCATTTGTATCACTCTATTATAGATTTTTGGGATGGAGGGGTGTCACAGAATTACTTTGCTATGTGGCACACCTCCCAGGTGTTGGAGATGTGAGTTCCTTGTTGGGCAGAAAGGTTGCCTCCATATCACCAGCTCTTTTTCATGCCCTGTTTCATGCTGTACGTCCTTGTAAAGTAAGGCTTGAGTGTTCTAGAAAGGGAAGGCTGCTCAGAAAAACCAAGGTTGTGTTTCTCCATACTCTTATCTAATTAAGTGTGAAATGAGAAGGATGAAACTCTTGTCAAGTCTCGGTTCTGCCTGGGCAGTTGTTCTGAACCTGAACATTCTGGAAGCTCTTGCTGTACACCTGTCTCCTCATGGGCCCCCAGATAGGATGTATACTGAAAACTTGCAGTTTATTTTCCTGGTTCCTCACTTTTGGGCAGTCCCTTAGTGAGAAAGTAGAAGACCTGGATTTATAACTTTTGTCACTTCTTGGGGAAGGCAAGCTGGGAGCAGCTCTCTGTGACATTGTAAATTCTTCAAAACTTTGAAGAGAACCCCATGTATCACACACCTTGCATATGGTAGCTAAACCTTGTCGTCAGCTTGACTTGGCTTAGACTCACCCAGAGGATACCACCAGGCATGTCTGTGAGGACATCTCCAAAGGGCTTTAATTGAGGTGGGAAGACCCACCCTGAATACAGACAACACAACCCCATGGGCTGGGGTACAGGACTGACTACAACGTGGGAAAGGGGCAGCCAGCTGAGCCCTGGAACCTCTCTCACTCGGGTTAGTCTCTGTAGATACCATGGAATGGGCTGCTTCATGCTTCTGCCTCCCTGCCTCACCCACCATGATGAACTGAATCCCCTCAGCCTTGATCTGAAACACTCCTTCCTTCTTAAGTCTTCTTTGTCAGGTGTTTTATCACAAGAAGAGGAGAGCAGAGAATACACTGCATACGCTGTGAGCCTCTCGGAAAAACTCAGCAGCTTATCACAATGAACTGAAGAGGTAGGGAGGGATGGAGCCCTGTTTCCTTCTGCTTTTATTTCCTGCTTTGGGACCACAGGAGAGTTAGTTGGGTTGCTCCTTCTAGAGCAAACATTCCTTGTGAGAAGGCTGGAGAGATGGCTTGGAGGTTAAGGGTTCTTCCTGTTCTTCCAGATGGTCTGAGTTCGGTTCTCAGCACCCATGTAAGGTGACTCACAATGGGTTGTATGTTCTCCAGCTCCAGGGCTTCTGATGATTTTTTCTGGCTTCTGAGGGCACCTACACTCACATGCACAAAATTACACACAGATACACATGAATACACATCATTAAAAATAAATCTAAAAAAAGTCTCCACACAACCTTGTGAAATGTGTATCGAGGTTTGGGGACTACAAAAAACTGTAGACTTCAGAAGAAAAGGCACTTCTACACATTTAAGTTGAAGAAAAACCTAAGAAGGCAGTGAACAAACACTGTAAATGCAGAAGCTGCTAGCATATGGCTTGCTTAGACTTGCTTAGAACCCAGGGCCACCTCATCTCCTTTCTATTTTAGACCCTTGAGTTAGCCACTGCAAGCCAGGAGAGTAAATGGGCATGAGAGAATTGCCTTCTTGGACCCATGTTCCAGTGGACAATTTTCAAATGCTCTCACCTTGAATCTGGTGATCACTGTATGTTTAGATGGAAGATGGGGCTTGCTAGAGGAAGTGGGAAGAGTCAATATATAGTCGGCATTCGCTCCACCCATGACCTTGGGCTAGCTGGCCTGATAGAGGCAGTGCTTCTTGCCCACCTATGTGACCTCTTAAAAGGGAAGAGGGAGGGAGGTCATGAGCTCTTTTAGACATGGAAGGCTTTCTGGTGCAAGGAGCTTCCCCTTCTTTTCCTGGGAAATGAAGAGGCAATGGAGCTTTACTTTGTATAAATGAGTGTGTAATCTCCATTCCATACCTTAATAAATAAGTTTTCTTCCCCCCCCCCATCCATGCATTTCTTGCATTATTTGGCACCCAATATGGGACATGAGTCCACACCCCTGAGATTAAGAGTCTCATGCTCTACTGACTAAGCTAGCTGGGTGGTGGTGGCGCATGCCTTTAATCCCAGTACTCAGGAGGCTGAGGCAGGTAGACCTTGGTGAGTTCGAGGCCAGCCTGGTCTACAGAGTGAGTTCCAGGTCAGCTAGAGCTGTTACACAGAGTCAAAGACAGAGACTTACTTTACAGTTTGAAGTAAGTTCATCATTGTTACTCACACCCTCTTTAGCTTGCTGTATTTTTCCAGCAAAGAGCTGTTTTTTTTTCTTCCTATGATATACCCAGCATGATGTCCCATATTCTTCTTTTGAGGGAGGAATTCAGAGAACTACCATCTCTACTCCTATCGCTTACAAGCTAGAGACCTAAGGAACTAGGTGTTAGCAAGGTCCAAGCTGCACAGTGTAATGTTTCCACCCAATACCAACTTGGTGGGATCTAAAACTGCCTTAGAGACAAACCTCTGAGCGTATCCAAGAAGGATTTTCTAGTATAAACAAGGTGGGAAGAGTAACTGCTTGGCTGAATACAGTGAGCTGAGCACCAGTGGCTCTGTGCTTCTAGAACGCAGGTGTATATGTGAGCAGCTGCTTCGTTTTCCTTCTCTGCCACGATTGACTGTAGACTCACGGAATGAGCCCAGATAAACCCTCCCTTCCTTAATTTGCTTTGGTCAGGTGTTTTTTGGTTGTTGTTGATTTTTTTTTTCTGCAATGAGAATAGTAACTGTTACAAGAATGGCAATTGGGGTGCATGGCTTGCTGACTTTTGAAATTGCCAATGTCACAACGTTGCCATGCACGAGGCTCACAGTAGAGACCTGTGCAGTTGCGTTAATACATAAATAAATAAATAAATAAATAAATAAATAAATAAAAATAAATAAATATCGCTAAAATACATTTTAGAAATTTCTCAGTGTATTCATTTCTGTTGGGTAGCATTCATCACTCCCCTGGAAAGTACAAGGATATCGGACTCTGACTTTGACATGCCTGTCCGATGTGTGGATGCTCCTTGACCTTGGTTTTGCCCCTGCTTTTGCCCCTTTTTTTTCCAGGTTAGTTCGTGGGCTTGGTGAATGAGACGATCCCACGGAGGCCATGGTGTCACTTGAAGGGTGAACCTTGTCTTCTGTCTGTAGACTCTGCTCCCCGAACAGGTGGCCTGGTTCTGGGCTTCAGTTCAAGAGTACCCACTAGTTCACACCCAGGTCTCACAGGCGCTTCTGGTGGGCTAGGTAGTGGAGTAGTTTCAGATCAGTGCTGAGGAGGAGGAAGCATGCAAACTGGTCAGTTATTGTTCTAGGAGTCCTTGCTGTGCACAGTCCAGCACATTCTTGTTCTGTGACTGTTGCAAAGGGGTGGGGGTGGTGGAGGTGGAAGAGTGGGTCATGAATATTTAATCATGGCAAAGCAGGAGCATATTATTTAGATAAACTACTTAATAGCAACACTAGCCCCTCCCTAGATGGGGGAGATGTTGCCTCACCAGCCCAGCTCCAGACTTATGCATGCTTTAATCTTTTAGGTTTCCTTTGAGGGGGCATGTAAGAAGGCTCCCGTCTCTCCATCAAACTGCATCTCTAATTTAAACAGCTGTTAATAAGGGTTAAATCTGCAGGCTGAGCTGGCTCTTCACTTGTTACTTGCGGGGAGGGGGGGCGGATCAATGGAGCAGGAAGCCAGAGGGGCGTCCATTTTGAAAAGGCGTAATGAATTACGTTTCCTTAGTAAAGCTGGCAACCTCCAGTCCAGCTCCCACAGCCTGCCTTTCACATACCCAAGCCCTCTGTGACACATCAAATTTAATGAGACTGCACAGATCTCAAATAAAGAAGGGGAGCGGTGTTGCTACCGCCGCCAGGGCACTTTATTAAGGAGGATCAGAGAGAGCTCTCTGGCTTTAAAAAGAGCCCTTAAAGGCGAAGGATATTTTGGCGCGAGTGGAGGGAGGTCCCCGATTTCCACGGTTCAGATCCCCTCTGGAGCATTTTAACAACCCAAGTTCAGTGTGAGCTTTGGGATCATGGCATTAGAAAACAGGTCCTCAAACCTCGGAACCACTACAAACCAAGAGGATTGTGGTAGGTAATTAGGAAGGTTTTGATTTAAGCTCTCCCCCACCCTAAGGCCATTAGAAGCACACAGAGAGAGGCCAGTAGCTGTCATCCATGTGATGAATCATCTTGCTAACCATATTTTCCAAATCAATAAATAAATCACTTGTTTGGCCAGTGGGGCTGCACTTAGACAGACAGTAGAGGGAACATCTTGACAAGGAGAGAATCCAGTGGGTTTGTTGTAGGTTTAGAAGACAGCACATTATCTGGATACCAAGAGACTTTATTTCATGTGTCGTACTTGTTACTAATTCACAAAGCTTCTGTGAGAAAGTACTATAGCCCGGGTCTTCAGTGGCCTTGTTTATACTGTGAGAAGGGTGAGGGTAAGCTATGAGTTGACACTGAAATTTAGAGTAGAGTTCTGACCAGTCTTGAAGAACAAAGAAGATGACAGTGACACATGATGGGCCAAGCCAAGAAGGTTTGTGACAGGCATGCACAGCCCCGGAGAAAAGATTGTCATTTTCTGGTTTCCAGAACTCTAGATATTATATTCAAAGTCCTCCTCTGTCCCTCCTAATACTAAATGTTAAGATTTGTTTTTCTTTTCAACCCTGTGTCAGAAAAAAGGGTAAAATAAAACAAAACAAAAGATTGTTGACCTCTCCATTACTATCTGTGGTCATTTGTCAGATGTGGACTGAGTTGTCTATGGTCCTGAAATTTGACATGGGCATGCTAAGAGCCCAGAGTGAGGCCAAGACATCATGAATTTTGATCAGCACTTTGTCATTTCTAACTGTGTGACCACATGTGTGCATACACATACAGATAAACACACAGACACATAAATAAAAACAAACAAAAAAATCTAAAAACCTAAAGACACAAATAAGCATTCTTTGCACGTCAGTGAAGCGAAATCAATCACAGTTGTTGCTGTAGGAACTTTTACTCCGCCCTCTTCCTCCATCTTGGCGCACTCGGCTTCTCTGTGACCAGCCTTCCAGCCCATCTTTCAGTCTGTTAGGTTTGCATTAGAGTTCCTGGTTCAGTTTCATTCCCTAGTCACATGGGCTCCTCTTCAAAACCATTGCATCTTTTCCTCGAGATTCCATTTTGAGAACTACTTTGGTCATTGCCCTCTGTCCACTGATTGGGAAAACAGGAAGCTGAGCAGTGAGAGGGCTGGGTGCGGGCCCAGGATTCCTAACTGGGAATAAAAGGGAACTAAGCCATCAGGTAGGTTTACATCACTTTGAATCCCAAATGTTGCTTCTTTGGAACACAGAGGCCCAGAGAGAAAAACAGCTCAAAAGAAGCATGGCAGAGAGAGTTCATGGGGATGTGTAGAAAAGGCTCTAGAGGACAGGTCGGTGAAGCCAGCACATGCAATGTTTTAACATGACGAGCTTACGACCAGAGTGCTTTGAGGGAGAACACTGAAGTGATCCTCTTAGGTCTTTGCAGACAATATCTTATTTTCTTTCCTCTTGAGAATTAACACCGGTTCTTTATCCAGAAAAGTTCCTGGAAGTCCTGCCAAAGGGATGAAGTCAGCCCTTGTGTCCATTCAACCCCTCTGGCTCTCTGGGTTGCCTCATAGTCTGGTTGCATCTTAGGTTGATAAAGCAGAGACAACTCACACTGTGAGTTTGGAATGTACTTATTTAAAATCAGGGATGCTTTGTCTTGGTGCTGCGTCACATCTCTCTGCTGGTTCCCACCTCTTTGTCTTACAGCTTCCAACCTGTTAGGACTTGTCTCCTGTGCCCTGCCTCTTCTGGCTCTTGCAACCAGTTCCATTTTTATCTTCCTTGTCAACCTGACAGGATTTAGAAACGCCAGGAAAACACAGCTCTGGGTTTGTTTTTGAGGGTATTCCCAGAACAGTGTAACAAAAGAGGGAAGACCCACCCTAGTGGACAGCATCATCTCATGAGCTGGGTTCCTGAATGGCACAAAAAGATAAAAGGAAGCAGTGACCCAAATTCATCTCACTTTGCTTCTTAACTGTGGGTGTTGTAGTGCATCCACTGTCTGCCCTGGTAGGGTACACTACATGCCTTCAGACGTAAAGAATAAACCCATTTGCCATTAAGTTCCTTTTTATTGGGTATATTGTCACACAAAGAGAAAAACAAGGAAGACACTATAAAGCATAGTAACCAGCACTAGGCACACAAACTGTTTCCTCAGAGGAGCCTTCCTTGGTGTAACTTGGTGTTCCCAGAGATACCCTTCACTTGATCACTGGTCCTCTGGTCTCAGCATTCAGATCTTGCAGTCAGTAGTCTGACAGTGGATGGAAGCAGACTTAATCAGCTTAGGACTATAACACTCTATATTAAGGGTAAGACTAAAGCAGTTAACTATAGTGGATTTTGCAAGAGGAGCCCTCATCTATTTACAGAGTTAGGTGTAGAGCTGCTTCTGAGGTACAGTTAGAGATACACAGAAATCTGAGCTGCCCTTCAGCAATACCTCAGCAGCTATCAGCAAATTCGTACCACGTGGAGTCCACAACAGCAGTATCACTACTTAACTTAAGGGTATCTGGCTGACCCTGGGTTTTCTCTGGTTAAGGTGCTGGCTAGTTTTCACCAGCTTGACACGGCTAGAATCATCTGGGAAGAGGGAGGCCCAACTGAGGAATTACCTCCGTCAGATTGCCCTGTGGGCCTGTCTATCTGAGGCCCATTTTCTTGATTCATGGTTGATGTGGAAGAGTCCAGATCATTGTGTGGGTGGTGCTACCCCAGGGCAGGTGGTCCTGGGTTGTGTAAGAAATCAAGATGAGGAAGACTTGGTGAACAAATCAGTCAGCAGCATTCCTCCATGGTCTCTGCTTCATTTCTGGCTTTGAGTTTTTCCCCTGACTTCCCTTAGAGATGGATTGTGACCTGGGCAGTGTGAGATGAAACAAACCCTCTCTTCTCTAAGTTGCTTTTGGTGAGGGCTTTATCACAGCAATAGAAAGCAAACTGATTTGAATTAGCCCAACTGCTAACATAGAACCAATGGACTGTGGCCTAGAAAAATAGAACATCCAGCATTTGATCACCTCAGTGGCTTCTGTGCAGGTACCACACTCATCACACACTTCCTTTCTCATACTCAGGTACATTATTTGGTCCCCAGATAGAGGGTGGAAATATTTGTGTCTCTCTTTCATAATAATAGCTGTTGGTCCAGCTATGGTACTGAGATCTGAGGTGGAACACTACAGACTTCCTTCACTGTTGACTTCTTATGTAACCATCATCACTGTCTAAGCTGGGGATGCTTTGTGATTCTCTGAATTCGAAAGGACAGTCCCCAGTGTTAATCAAGTGTCCACTGTGCAATGCTGGGAACATATGCTGTGTAGCAGATAGAAGGGTGGGGAAGATAATGTTCTTTATTCTTTCAAGGTCCTCGTAAACATAGACATCCTCCTGTAAACTGTTAATGCGGGTAGCACTCCCTTTGTGGGGTTATTGGGAGGATGGTGTGGGTTAAGTTTGTCAGTTAAGTGCCGGAGACACAGAGCGTATTCAGCAACTGCAATCATATCAAGGACAGATGTGACAAGCTAGTTTCAGACAGATTCCATGAAATCCCTTTTTTGGTGTTGTTGTTGAAGGGCTCTGGAAATCCACAAGATCAATAAGTCAGACAAGACAATCAAACAATACGAGCAAAAAGAACTAGACAATGACCAAATTAATTCTGTGACTTCTCAACACATTGCATTTGTGAAAAATATTTATATATGCAAAGAGTACACTTGGTACTTTGCTTGTAAGAGTTGAGGCAGTGTCTTGAGGGAGACACAGTCCATGTGAACAGCTAAGGTGCCTTCTACATGTCTTCCATCGTGACAGTCATCACTGTGATTGTGGCTCCTGACAAGCCCACTGGGTTCCCTAGGAGGTAAATGCTAGAGTGGTTCAAAAGTAGAGACAGCTGGGCGGTGGTGGCGCACGCCTTTAATCCCAGCACTCAGGAGGCAGACCCAGGCAGATCTCTGTGAGTTCAAAGTCAGCCTGGTCTACAGAGCGAGATCCAGGACAGGCACCAAGAGTACACAGAGAAACCCTATTTCAAAAAAAAAAAAAAAATCCAAAAACCAAAACACCAGTGCTAGCCAGCAGTCAACCAAACAACTTGACTGTGGTATACACAGCCAGAAGAAGAAGGTCCCCAGAAGGACATTCATAAAGGCACCAGGGGATGACTGGACAATAAGCCCTTTCTGATACTAAAAGGTAATACTTGAAGACTGAGTTTGGTGCTAAAGGCTGGGACAACACTAGGGACAGGGATTCTATTTTAACTTTCTGGAGATACTTCAACAAATAGAGTCACAAAGAGCTGGGGAGAGAATTCTGTTCTCTGCGTGAAACTGGCTGAACCATTCATTACCCATGGCACCTCTCCCCATTTCATCACCCTTTGTTAGCTCTGTCTTGGTGATGGCATGTCCCTGAACAAGCTCCAGGGGCTCCTACGTGGCTTTCCCACAACCTCTTGAGAAAGTAAAAGAAAGAAGAGAGGGGCTCGGCTTCTCAGTAGTACCTCAGTGGTAGAGCACTTGCCTAGCATGTGTGAGGCCCTGGGTTCAATACCCACCACTGAAAAAAAAAAAAGGAAGAAAGAAGACAGGAAGGCAGACAGGCCGGCCGGCAAACAAGCAGAAATGATTGGGATGGGAGGGAGGAAGGGAAGCAGGCAGGAAAGGAACTGAAGCCAGGCATTAAGGTATTTGAGTGACATGGAACACAAACCAGAGAAAGGGAAGTTGAAGGCTCACAGTCTAAGAAGAGAATGCAAAAGAGTATTGCCAAGAGGTAGAAGGCCGGAGAAGCCAAGGACAGCTGGCTAGGTGTCTGCTGGGGGAAGCAGGATTGAGTTCAGGCATTTCAATCTGCAGCTCCAGGTGAACGCAAATAAATCATTCGCAAACTAGCTGTGGTGCAGATCAGTATGTCAGACAGTCCTCCCTCCCATTCCCCTGGGTCCCACCTGACCCTTCCCCGAGCAGGGCAGGGAAGGAATGTCGGTGGAATCTGCTAAGGCTGGGGCCCTTCCAGGGGAAACGGAACACAGAGCTGTGCAGGGAAGGGCTGGGGAGAAGCTTAGGGAGACACAGGATAGCAAAGCAAGGAAACATGACCACCACAGTTCTGGGATCTGGACCTGGCTGCCAACTCAGATGGTTTTATTGTGTTCCCTTGGAGTTCCTCTCCTTTCCTACACCATACACTTCCTCTTTTTAATTTGATATATTCTCTGTGTCTCTACAGGTGGGGTATAGTGTGAAGTGGGGAAGAACAGCCTGAGTCCTAAGGAATAACCCAGGACTTGACCTCTGTTGGCTGGAATTATTTTGGAATAATTCCAGATTCTAAAAGGACTTTGGTGAGATTCATCATGGAGGGCCCCATGACTTTGCCAGAGAAGGCTCTTTATTTTTCTCTTCCCTTGCACCTGGGTCTCCCTTTTGAAGAAGTAAATCTGAGGGGAAACAGTTTCAAGATTTTCTTTTTCTATAAAGAATTAGAGAAGTGGCCTGATCCTTACATCATCCATCAAAAGGAGGGTTGTATCATAAGATTCTAGTCAGTAATGACTGGAAAGATTGCTTAACTAATACAGTAACTCCAGTTAAGCATGAGAACCTGAGTTCAGATCCTCCACACCCATGTGGAAAAGCCAGGTGCATTGGTGCATGCCTGTAATCCTAGCACTGAGGAGGTAGAGACAAGAAGATCCATGGGGCTCGCTGGCCTCCCAGCCTAGCCAAATCAGTGTCTACCAGGTTCACTGAGAGACTCTCCCTCAAAAAAGGGATGCACACACAAACAATGGGCATGTGGACTTCACATACATGCACACGAGTGCACGAGTACGTGTGTACACACACACACACACACACAGAGAGAGAGAGAGAGAGAGAGAGAGAGAGAGAGAGAGAGAGAGAGA
>CABHPQ010001675.1:43031-79770 GCA_902168405.1 Peromyscus aztecus
AGAGAGAGAGAGAGAGAGAGAGAGAGAGAGAGAGAGAGAGAGAGAGAGAGAGAGAGAAAATAAGAAATAAGAAACAAGAGTGTTGCCATAACCCTGTAGTCCTAGCAGTCCTGGTGGAAGCTGGAAGGTTGAAAGTTAGGGAGCTCAGTATCATCCTGGATCACATAGTAAGTTCATGACTAGCCTGTTTTACACGAAACCCTTTCTCAACAAAACAAAACAAGGGGAGACTAGGAAGTAAGAGTCGGGGTTCAGAAGGGGAATAGCAAAGAGAGAAAAGAAGGAGAAACAGAAAGACAGAAAGAAGAGTGGGGCATAGGTACATGTTGATGAGAGCCTCTGCCTTAAAGGAAAAGCTCCAGCGTGGAGTGCAGCTTGCATGACTTCTAAGTCAGTTAGTATCTTGAACTCTATCAGTTTACCTAATAAAAACCTGAACGTCATCTTCCAAGCTGTTTCCACGAGGAAAAGTCCTTTAAATTCCTTTCTTCTCTTACATGGTCTAGAACTATGCACTTAGGACACACACGGCTGTTATTGGGAAATACCCTGAGGCATGCCTTATGTATGCATGTATATGACTACAGGTGCATGTGTACCCCTGGGTAATTTTCTCTGTAAATTTCTGAACCCACAGATGGTCATACCATGCAAACATCAATGAGTGTACCAGATGAAAATGACTGGAACTCCCCAGGGAAAATGCCTTTACAGTATTCTAACTTGCCCAACAGTACTACATGAAGATGGAAGGGGGGAAGGAAGGTAGGAGAAAATCTCCCAGTCATGGGGTGAGCACCAACCATGTGGAACAGAGTGGGCCAGGAACCCTTTTATATTTAATCTTACAATTCGTTTAGTTTAATCCTTGCTTTTAGAATAGTGTTTCAACACACTGTACAACTGAGACAATCCCTTCTGGTAAAGTGTCTAAGAGAGAGGCCATTTCTATTTGAAAAGCCAGCTGTGAGGAGCTGGAAGGCACACAGCTGCAGACAGCTGGGGGGCTGGTACTGAAACAGGATCCTGGGAGAAGTGAACTTCAGTTTGCCGGCCCCGAGGCTGTCTGTGAGGAGATGTGTCAGCACAGAGGCTCGGCTCCTACGCTTGCTTGGCCAGGGCTTCCTTCTTCTCAGACACTGGATGGAACTCAACCTAGAGGCACCAGAATACTTAAAGGTCAGAACAGGACAACTAACCCTTTTTATAAGTCACACACAGACACTCACACAGATACACACACAGACAGATAAGCACACAGACAGATAAGCATACAGACAGAGACAGATACACTAACACTTGTAGACATTCACACAGACACAAGCACACAATACACACACACATACACCACACACACACACAAGCACAGACAGATACACAAACATAAACACAGTAGACATTCACACAGACACACAGACTCCCCCCCCCCCCCGCCCCCCGCCACACACATACACATACACACATCCCCTTAACTCCCTTTGATTTGGAGAGTAGACTCTCTCACAACCTAGCATTTGCCACTTAGGAACTCCAGCAGGAAAAGATTAAAATGCATTAAGGCCAAAGCAGTTTGCAAGAGAGCATTTGACAGAGCTAAAGGTAGCCCTGTCACGATGGATAGTCAAGCATCCCTAAATTGCATTTACATGTTCACTAGAGAAAACCATGGTCCTTTTGAAAACATGTTTGTCCCTCTCAGGAATCCCCTCACCATAACTCTAAAAGATAGCATAACACAAATAACTCTTCTCAGTGTGACGCTCTCAGCCTTTGCTTTGGACTCCTGTTGTCACTGGGAGAGTGTGGTGGTATTGTGTTCCCCAAAATATTGTGCACGCTAATAAACTTATCTGGGGTTGGAGAAGAGAACAGCCACAATATTAAACATAGAGGATAGGCAGTGGTAGCACACGCCTTTAATCCTAGCATTCCAGAGGCAGAAATCCCAGGGAGCGATGGCAGAAAGCAGAAAGATATATAAGGCGTGAGGTCCAGAAACTAGAAGCATTTGGCTGGTTAAGCTTTCAGGCTTTTGAGCAGCAGTTCAGCTGAGATTCATTTGGATGAGGACTCAGAGGCTTCCAGTCTGAGGGAACAGGATCAGCTGAGGAACTGGTGAGGTGAGGTAGCTGTGCCTTGTTCTACTTCTCTGATCTTCTAGCATTCACTCCAATAACTGGCCTCAGGTTTGATTTTATTAATAAGACTCTTTAAGATTCGTGCTACAGGAGAGCTCCTTACTTTCCAGTCTACCCTGTCTGTACCTGGGGTGTGCAGTCTCCCTCTCTTGTCATTTGGGATGTGTCCTGAGAAGCCGCAATGCCTGTCATGCTCATCGTGTAAATGTGGCCATGCTGGAGTCCACAAACGATGTCAGTGACAGGGTCAGGGGACTCAGGCTACAGACCAGAAATGCATGTGGGAGTCAGGGGCTCGAAGAAGCAGCAGGGAGTAAAACAGAAGGCTTGTAAGATGGGAGATACACAGGAGGGTTCCGACTGTAAGAGGAAGAGCAAGACTAAGAACACGTCTTCTTCATAGCTGACCACATGGCCAGCTCTGAGAGTCTTGCCTATCTTCTGTGGCAAGGGAAACAGCCTGCTACCTAGGAAGCAGGGATTGCTAATGCTTCCCATTTGTGTGATATATGCAGTTTGTAACCTTGCCTCACAAATATGAACTTTATAAAGTGTATCAGCCACTTACCTTGTTGCTGTGACAAAGTGCGACTTAAAGACTTAAAGTTCCAGAGGATGTAGTCCATTGTGGTAGGGACTTGCTCGTTCTGTGGCAGTAGAAAAATGCAATGCTGTCCACATGGTGTGAATCAGGAAGGAAAAAAAAAAACTGTCTGGAACCAAAGGTAGATATAATGTTCAAAGGCCAGCCAGTAGCGATCTGCTTCTACAGCCAAGCCCCACGCAAAGAGAAATTTAAAATTTTCTATTATATGTATTTGTTTGTTTTTGAGTGTGTGTGTGTGTGTGTGTGTGTGTGTGTGTGTGTGTGTGTGTGTGTATGGAGGTCAGGGGATAACTTGCAGGAACCAACTCGCTCCTACAATGAGATCCAGGGACTGAACTCAGGTCTTCAAGCTAGGTGGCCAGCTCAACCTGCTGGCCATCTTGCTGGCCTGCCTTTCCTATTTTTGGTGACCTGGTGGTGTTATTTGTTCTGATCTTCTAAACTGTTGATTGGATCCTATTACAGGTTTTCTCATAGATGAGACCATATTTAACCACATGGAATGTCTTGTCATGGGGGCAATGCTGATAATGTTGTGCCAATTAAGTATTTATTTAGGTGGGAGTTCAGGAGAAGGGTGCTGTCATTTCTATACAAAATGGTTCTGTGATTTGTCAGGCATGATGGCATGTACCAGTAATACTAACACTGAAGAGGCTAAGGCAGATGGATCTCATGTTCAAGGCCAACTTGGGCTCTACAGGATACCCTGTCTCAAGAAACAAACACATTGGTGGGAATACAGCCATAAGAGTCTAAGTCTACATAATGCAGAGATAACCAGCATGCGTGTTTATTATGATAGCATTCATGACAGCTAGGTTGTGGAATCAGACTTGGTGTCTGTCACTTGATGAATGTATAAAGGATGTATAGTACACACATGCAGTGGCATTTTATTCAGCCATAAAGAGGAACAAGTATTATCTTGTTTTTAGGAAAATAGATAGAATTGGAAATCATATTGAGTTAAGCAACCAGATTAAGAAAGACAAAAATCATGTTTTCTCTCATATGTGTATCCTAGAACACACACACGCACACACACACACACACACACACACACACACACACACACACACACACACCATGAAAGTGAAGTGGGGACTATTTAGGGAAAGGAAGGGAACTCTTGAAAGGAGAGTGGGGAGACACAGAGGTATGGGGATGAATATGGTCCAACTCTGTGATACACGTTAGTGAAAATATCTGTATACAATAGATACATGCTAAGTAATAAAATTACAGCAAACCCCTAGACAAGCAAACCAGCTCTACAGGGTGCATTTGGGTCTCCCAAGCTGTACTGCTGTCACCATCCTTCAGCTGCTTTTGAAAAAGAAAGATGGGCATGTTGAAAAGTGCCTAAGTGCTGTGGGAAGGCAACCTATTGACAGCTACCACAACCTCCCATGGGTCTACGTCTTTATTGGATTTTAAAATAAGCTTTTGCTTTTCAACAGGAGTGTTTAATTGTTACTCCGATGCTTGGGAGCCAGAGCCATGGACTGGGAGATGCTATAGTTCGAATGTGTCCTCCACAGGTTCTTGTGTTGGCAACATATTCATCAACCCACGTTAAGGGGCCCACTCAGGACATTTGGAAACAGATTGTTAAATACACAATTCTCAATCAATCTGAAGAGAAGTCTGTGGTATTGGGAGCAAGCCTTGGTTCACTAGGAGCAATGGATACATTTGTGAATGTTGTCTTAATAACAACACTTGAGTGACAGAGATTAGGAAATTAGAAAGACAGTTAAACCATGTAAATCTGGACTTAATAAGAGCATTGATAGCGTTCTGAGATAGTGGTCAGTGTTTAACAGGGACCCAACACTTGCTGGATGTCTGGTAACTGAGAAATGCAGTGGAGAGAGAATGGTACCTTGAAGTGGTGGCTGACTGTCCAGGCCTGATGTCACAATCCAAGAAGAATGAGGCAAAATTAATGCATCATGCATGATGAGCTCATCTATACACCTGATGGGTTGATCAATGTATGTCCAAAGATCCTGGACTGTGGTTTTTCTGCCAGGTGAGAATTCTAGCTTTTGAACTGGAAATCTGAGAGAATCCCAGGAGTTCACTTGGATGGTTCAAAGTCAGGAAGGGGTTTGGGAAGAGTGAGTCAAGGGCTTAGGAGAAGTCAGACTATAGTGGTTGTTCTGAGCTTGGGTTTTTGCCTCACTAGACAATGAAAGGGAGAGACTGGACCACAGGAAGGGAATAGCTGATCTTACTATTTCAATTCATGTTAACGTTTAGGCACTTGGGTGTGGGTGAAGGGAGGAAGCTGCTGGGATACAGACAGACTAAATGCCCTTGACTGCAGGAATGAACAGGGCTGAGTCCACAGGAATCGTTAGGACAGCTTCAGGTATGATGGACATGGAGGTGCCCAACAACTAGCTTATTTGGAGCGATGAACACTTTGCCTGTTACTGAACCAGGTGATTTCTAAATTTCACCCACCCCCCAAAATAAAAACTCTGTTTTAAGCCACTGTAATGCTATGGATGGGCCGTTAGTTATCATCAACTTTTGTTCTGAGTTCAATTTAAAAGGTCCATTTGCCAGACTCAGAGTTTGTGCAAACTGTAGCTCACAGCTCCAACAAATCATGATGCCAACAGGAAGAATTCTGGGATTGCATCCTAGTTATTATCTGCCAAGCAGGCTGTCTTTACAAATCATTTCACTTCCTTTGGCCTTCAATTTGTTTCATTTCAATGAAAACAAGCAAACAAATAAACCATAGATTGGTGTGGTGACACAGGTCTCATGTCCAAGCCTGAACCATTCTAGTGGTTTGAAGAAGAATGCCCTCCCATGGGCTAATATATCTAAACACTTGGTCTCCAGTTGGAACTGCTTGGGAAGAATTAGGAGGTGTGATCTTGTTGGAAGAGGTGTGTCCCTGGGACAGCTTTCAGGTTTCCAAAGCCCACACCATTCCCAGTTAGTTCTCTCTGTCTCCTCCTGCTGTGGATCAGATGTAAGCTCTCAGTTATGGTTTTAGCTTAGGCTTGCCTGCACCCATGCTTCCCACCCTAGTGGTCATATGATCTAACCTTCTGAAACCTGAGTCCCAAATTAAACACTTTCTTTTATAAGTTGCCTTGGTCCTGGTGTTTTATCACAGCAATAGAAAAATAAACAAGACATCCATGTAGGGAGTTCTAGGCCAGCCTGGGCTCTAGAGTAAGACTTTGCCTTAAAACCCCTTTCCTCAAATAACTTCATTATGAAATATCCCACCAGGCAATATGCACATACATGTACTTACACATGTGATTAACACACCTACTGCTCAACTCATCCCCCCACATGAAAATATTCTCAGTGACTTTGATGATTATGTGTGTTGACTTTTTATCAACTTCTTCGAACACTGAATACTTTCTTGTCCCATACACAAAACTCATTTTTTAAATAAATTTTTTATAAATTTATAAAATAACCTTTTAAAACAACTTTTTCATCTCCTTTAACGAAAATCTGTGTGCATTCCTCAGCAGTCCATTGCTAAATTCTGTATGCTTTAGATTTTTGTGGGTCATCTTAACTCTCCATGGAGCTAAGGTTTCCTTATGTATAAGTCCAAGGTGTGAATTTGTTGGTTTGTTATTTGCTTCTGAGCAACAGGAACTGATCTTGAGCTTACAAAGACACTTGCTAGAAGGATCAAGTGCCATGCTCAGACTCAGGAGGCAGTCAACAAGCAGACCTCAGGAGGGGCAGGTTAGGACAGCTGCTAATACCAGAGTTGGCGAGTTTTTCCAGCAATGCAGCCACCAACTCACAGCTCCAGCTGTACTCTCTTCCTTTATTAATTATTCAAGATGCAACATTACCAGAAATAATCTAATTGGCTCCATCTGGCCACATGTTCCTCCTTGTCTTCAGACTAATGGTGTCCTGTGATTGGCAGCCTCTCAGAGGTACATGAAGATGGAGTAAGATATTTTTCTGAAGGAAGTAGGCCTGGGTCTGCCTTCTCCTCCCTGAGTTAGTTAGGTTAAGAAATCCTTGACACCGCATTGGGAAAGTCCTTCTTAAAGAACTGGCTGAAGTATTGCCCATGTTCATTCATTTGCTATGTGAATAAAACCTTTTTCAAAGTGCTCACATGGCATTAGGTACCATGTTAGATGCCAAGAATACAAAGACGAGCAAAATACACCTGATTGCAAGTCTGAAGAAAGGATAGTAAGTAGGCCGGGAGTCCTGTACTCAACTGTCTCATATCATAAGGACTCAGATGTCATTATGGTCACTTTACAGAGGAAGCCCAGGGGTTAAATTTTCTACCCAGGTGTCCTAGTTAGAGTTTCTATTGCTGTGAAGAGACACCATGAACACATCAACTCTTATAAAGGAAAACATTTAATTGATGCTGGCTTACAGTTTAGAGGTTTAGTCCATTGTCATCGTGACAGGAAGCATGGCAGCATGCAAGGTAGACATGGTGCTAGAGAAGCAGCTGGGAGTTCTACATCCAGATTGGCAAGCAGCAGGAAGAGAGAGTGCCACGCCACATCTGGCTTGAGTATCTGAGACCTCAAAGCCCACCCCCAGTGACACACTTCCTTCAACAAAGCCACACCTACTCCAACAAGGCCCCACCCAACAACCAATAGTGCCACTCCCTGTGGGCCAAGCAGTCAAACACACAAGTCTATGGAGGCATTCCTTTTCACACCACCACATCAAGTAAGGAGAAGCCTGGAGGGGAAGCCTAGGGTCCCAACTCCAGGGCAAGTGGCCTTACTACTACTGAGATGAGTTTTAGTAGAGTCAGCTACACTGGTAGATGTTAGAGCTAGAAACGTGGACATTTGAATGCTAACATTCATCAGGAGGCACCATGGTAGCAAGCAGATCGTCCCAGGCTTAGGAATGCACAAGGGATGTGTTGGGAAGCAGCTTTGGGTGCAAGTACTCAGAAGTAAGGACCACATGGGGCCCGCCTTTCCCTCTTCGCCCTTTTCTGCGTTAATTTCTTGCAGTTTAATATCAATGCATAGAAAACTTCTGTTTCAAATTTTCATGTTTATCTTTTCACTGAGTAATAATTCCATTCAAGAAAAACCATTCTGGGTGGTAACGAGGGTTCAGGATTTATTTACTTAAGATGTGGGCAGAGCCCTAATCAGAACCTCTATCATCATCTAAGCTGGCATTTCCCCCAATGTGCTTTGTGAAAACTCTTGCCTAAGGCTTTCAGATTTGGTTTGCTGGTTACAATAATATACTTGGCCAATTGCTGAGGCTTTGTGTGCATCTGTTGTGTGTTTAATGTGGAACCTCATGGAAGATTTGGAGACTCAGGTCACAAAGGCAGCTTGAGAGCTGCATCCTGTCAGATTCATGACAGGACTCCACCACTTTGTGTGACCATTTTCAACACAGTGTTAAGCCTTCCTTATCTTAGTCATCACTTTCGGCTCTGGGCTCTGAAGACTTCAGGTGTCATTATGGGACTGTGAAGTTGGCCCTATGGGCCAAGCAGTCAAACACAAAGTCTATGGAGGCATTCCTTTTCACACCACCACATCAGAAAAACTAGATGTGATGTGCACTGATAGAGTCAAAACAAAATAGGTTGGTTTCTACGCAGGCTACATAAGAGAAACCAGGAAACACTGAAATCAAGTCTGAAGGCTGAACATTTGGGAAAGGTTAATTTGCAGGAAGCATTGGATGGGACCGTGGGACATAATTCTGAATGGGGAAGCAGACTAGTAAATTTGCATAATTTACATCCTTATTTCAACTTCCACAATTAATTGTGAAACTTTGCTTTAAGCATTTATCACTCCAGGGTAACATTTTTAGAAGAAAGGATGTATATCAGAAGGGCTCAGTCACACCTTAGAAAGACCTGGTAAATGGTCAGTGGTTCTCACTTTTGTCTTAGAAGACAAGGATATCTCTCTCTCTCTCTCTCTCTCTCTCTCTCTCTCTCTCTCTCTCTCTCTGGCTCTCCCCTTCCCTCCCCTTCCCCCCTTCCCTTCTCTCCCCTTCCCCTCCCTCTCTCTCTCCCTCTCTTTCACCCTTTGGACAGACTCACTGAAGTAATTAATAGGAAAGGCTGGAGCTAAAACTCTGACTGTTATGATGTTATACTTACTGAGTTTCACTAGAGAGCCAAGCAGCCCGCATCATGCTCCTCCTCATTATGAAAACCCCTTTGCAGAACACAGAATTTCAAATGGAAATTTAAGGGGCAGAATATTTCCATTTTCATAAGGAGCTTGTGACACTGGAAATTACTTCTCTGGAGGCTCCTGAGGAAAGTTGTATATTTTAAACAATCCCTACAACCCATGCTCCTGACTCTTTGTTGAACAGGTTTCTTGTCTTCACAACGACAACTAAAATAGAGGAGAACAAAACTCCGCCATCCTTAGGATCTCTATTAACTCAGGCAGGGCACTGACCTTCAACTGGTCCCCCTTTCTTTCTGTGGCCTCCACCAGTTGCATGTTCTTAATATTGCAGCATAAATGAGTCTAATTAAGAACATACATCTCGGACTGAAGAAAATCATTTACCGCTCTCCATGAACACTAAATTTAAAAGAAATGGAACAACACAGAGGAGAGTCATATTCTCCCCCCACTTCTCTCTCTCTTTCTCTCTCCCACCCCTCTCTCTCTCTTCCTCCCTCTCTTCCTCCCTCCCTCCCTCCCTTCTTCAGTTCCCTCCTTCCCTCTCATTATTCTCCACTTTCCAACCACAACAATCGTTCTGACTCAGTATTTCAGTATCCCTAACTGACGTCTCGCCTGTCAGGTTTTCTTCTCTATTATTCTTACGTATTTTTTCCTGTGCCTTACAGATAATATGAAGCAGATATTCTCTGAAATTTATTTCTAGTTTGTGTAGTAAATTATTTCCAGAAGTTAGCTCCTTTCTTTTGTTCTGAAAGAATTTTTGCCTCCTGACTTATGCTGATCCACTCTTCCACTACCTACCCATCTGCCTGCCCTAACTATCAATCTATACATCCATACAGTCTCTAATCCATCCATCCACCACCCGTCTACCCACCCACCCATCCATCTGTCCACCCACCCACCAAACCACCTACCCACTCACCTACCTATCCATCCATCTACCCATCCCTTGATGCATCCACCCACCCATTCATAAGAATGGCTTATCAAGAGCAGATACATGCAAAAAATGTTTGCTAATGCATAGGGAGCATAATTTACCCCTTCCGTTCATACTGGAATCTGGAAAGATTTGTTTAATTTTAAGCAGAATACATATAGTGTATGCCTTTAAAAAATGTGGGAGCTGATGAGATGGGTCAGTGGGTAAGGACGCTTGCTGCTAAGCCTGATGACCTGAGCTCAGTTCCCTAAACTCACATGGTGGAAGGGAAGAATTGATGCCTGCAAGCCGTCCTCTGACCTCCACTTGCACATACACACACACACACACACACACACGAGAGAGAAAGAGAGAGAGAGAGAGAGAGAGAGAGAGAGAGAGAGAGAGAGAGAGAGAGAGATTATGAGTACTGTGGATGTCATCTGTTTCTAATGGCATACTCATCTTGAGGAGGTATTTAAAAATTGGTTTCTCTTCCTTTTTAGAAGATTGACCTATCCATTAGGAAAGTCAGGAACCTATTTGGAATTGTTCACAATACACAATCAGAGGGCAGAAAAGATGAATACTTAAAAGGCTATGCATGCTTAGGGGATGATCTCATTGAGCAAAGACAATTTATCAAAGAAATAATCTAGGCTTTCAAAACAGGTTATGTTTGCAAAATTAAAGAGGAGGATGAAGGTTGATACCATAGAGGATTAGCTATTTTCGCCATGGTTCCTGGGCACTCCGTATGTATATTAACCCATCAAATCCCTATAGAAACCTATGGTGAAGTCCCATTAATGTATGATTCTGTAGATAAATAACATGCAGAATAGCCAAGTTAAGTGGAAATATAATTGGTAACTGCCACAGTCAAAATTTGAACACGCCCAATGGCTACAGGGCAGGTGCTCTTAACCATTATGGAGTTGGACTCTGCCTACTAGAGGTGGGAGGAACAGAAAGGCTGGGTGGGAAAGGTATGGGAAAGAATCAGCCATGGATGCATGAAGGACAGAGGACTAACATTCTTCATTTCACTGAAGTCATGAATTTATTCAAAGGTAAATAAAATTTCTCTCCTATTTGCCTGCTTTAGCAATGGATATTTGATTATTATTTTTCATGAATTCTGCCCGAGGGAATTACAACAATGGGTTAAATTTTTTCCTTTGAGCTAAGGTTTTCCCCCCAGTAAAAACAATATTAATACAGAGTTCAGATCCTATGATTTATTGCCTGTTTGAAAATTCTTTTCGTCACTGTATATTTTACCAGTAAATATTTAATCTTTGGCACCAAATGCCACCCTGTGTATTAACTGTGGACTTCATATTTTATATTAAGCTAAATTCTAAAATATTCTATGAAGAGAAAGACTTTTCATATCAATAGTCCACTGACAGACTGTGCCAAAAGCAATCCAAAATAATACCTCTTGGTCATGGTAACCTTTCGACAAGCACGCTTGACAATTGTAAAAGCAAACTTCCCCTCTCTGTCTTGTCTGTATTCGATTACACTTGCTGCACAATCCCAAATTCTTATCCTAAACAGTTGCCTGGTGCCCAAAGACACGACCAAGGGTAAATAGCCTGGCTGGAGGCTTCGAGCTTTTGCATGGGTGGCCTCATCCAACGGATGGTTTTCTTTTCCTGTCTTTGAGGCTGTGGTTTCAAAAACTTAAAACCACCAGACCCAGAAAAGATAAATCTCTCTCAGTTTGCTTCAGAAAATCTAAACCCAATAAAATCCACGTTGGTGGTTTCTAGAGAGTACTATTCATCTGTCTCTCAGGGCCAGGCCTTCGGGCTCTCCCTCGTTCTCCCAGTGCTGGAGTTGCACTCTGTTTTGTGACCCTAAGGCATCAGTCCCTGCTTCCTCTCCTCTCTGCTCCTGTAGCACACTCTACAAACACTCCATACCTTCCTAGTCTCCTCATGCCATTCACTTTGGGGGAAAGGCCTTTCCTTCCCATGCTCCCCTTCTGAAACACATCCAGTTTCAAAGTCTGAACTTTGTTTCAAAGCTTAGTATAGAAAATTCATCTTTCATGAAGCCTTCCCTGAGTCCGGGAATACGTGATCCCATACAACATCCTTAACCGTCATCACCAACAATTAGTTACTAGCTAAGCTTCCGATTTCAGTTACTCTTATTTTCTTATAATTTAGTAGAAAGATTACATTGAAGATTTCAAGGAAATTGTTTGGAGAAAAGTTAAAGGAATAAAGAAACTCAAAATGAAGTAAAAATGAGAAATAACTATAAAGAAAGACAACTGTTTCTGACTCAGTTATACTTTAGTTCTGGGTTCTAGTTTCCTTTCCGATGTGGTGACAAATACCACACTCAGTGAAACTTAGGGGCAGACAGGGTTTCTTTCCGTTTGCAGCTTACAGACCATCATTGAGAGTGGTTGGGGCAGGAACTCAAACAGGAACTTGTAGCAGAAACCATGGATGGATGCTGCTTCCTGGATCTTTAGGAGGCTCATGCTTAGATAATTTCCTCGTCTAGCCCAAGACCACCTGCCCAGGGCATGGTGTGACTTCTCCAGGGCTGGGTCCTCATCCATGAATTAACAATCAAGATGGTCCCCCACAGGCATGTCCACAGGCCAATCTGGCTGAGCAATCCCTCAACTGAGACTTCCTTCTTGGATGACTAGGCTATGTCAAGTTGACAGTTAAAGCTAACTAGGACATACATGCTTTAAATGATGTTTCTCTATACAAACACTTGTAAAAAATTCACAGAACCTTCACTTAAACGTTCAAAAAAGAGAAACAATTGCTCAAAAAAGGGAAGGGAGGGGCCTATGAAAAGAAGACCCTTGGTGATATATATGTACAGTGTATACAGATTGGCAAACGAAGTGAATGAATAAAAGAAAAAAATCCTAGAGGAAGCTATGTAAGTCCATTTGTATAGCAGTCTATACAGTGCTGATACCATGACTAGTACATCAGCAGTTTCCTGCTAGGATGTAAGAGGCCTGAGAAAGCAATAGAAAGCTTAGATGATCACTTTGGTGGTGATCAACATGTTCATGATTTTGATTATGTTAATGATTTCAAGGTTGTATACATATATCAAATGCCATCCAATTATAAACTTTGCACACATTCCATGTCGGTGACACCTCAAATAAAAAAACAAAACAAAACAATAACAACAGCAAAAAAGAAAATGAACAAAAACATTTTGAAGAAAGCGTTAACAGAGAACGGTGTATGTATGTATGTGCCTGGCTACATGTGAGAGCACGCTGCAAACTATACAATATGCTAAAGAATTGTCACTGGCTACTTCTGTTGTATTCCTTACTTTTCTTACTGTGACTTACTTTGCTGTGACAAACTGTCTGACGAGAAGCTGCGTAAGGGAACGAAGTTTTACTTTGGCTTTCAGGTTGCGGGGCCACAATCCATCATGGCAGGAAAGATGCTGCAGGGGAAAGCAGTGTGGCCAGAAGGGAAACTGCTGGCTGTGCCGCATGTGCAGTTGGAGACACTGAACAGGAAGTGGAGCGGGGCTACTACATCCCAAGTCCTGCCCTTAGTGACCCATTTCCTTCAGCAAGGACCCACCTCCTGCAGGTTCCACAACCTTCCCAAATAGAGCCAAAAGTCACAGACCGAGTGTTCAGACACGTGAGTCTATGGGGGACATTTCATATTCAAACTCTAGCAGGGCCATCACTGTGTAGAGTAGACTTGGGACATAGGTAAACTCAGCTGACATGATGGATTAATGGAAATTCTTAATGTCCCTGTGACACATGCTGACCAATGCCCCCAGCCTAGCTAGGACTCAAGCTACTAGAGCGCTTTCCAGTCAACTTGTACAAGTGTGCTCAGAAAAGAAGAAATGGTTTGCTTATCAAACATCACTGAAGATGATTTCTGAACCATTTGGTTCCCACTGTACCTGGATCCAGAACTGTAAAGTTTAATTTGACTTTACATAAAGCAGTGGAATATGAATACAAAAAGACATTTTTCAATTTAATTGGAAACAAAGTTGAAGTCTTTTTGGAAGGAGCCGATAAAGATAGCATTATTTTCAAGGTTTGTCTTTAAATGCTGCTCTTGATTTTATAATAGACTCTGAAAATTTTTTTAAAAAATGTAAAACTCTGGAAGGCAGAACTTTGCTTTCTTAATAAATGGCATTAAGGTTTGGATTCACTTTGAGGAACAAAAACTGGAGATTGTGCATGAAGTTTAGAACTCTATTATTTAGGAAGGAAAGACTAAGTAACACTCAGGTCAGACGATTCAAACCAAAAGAAGAAAATTTGAACTTATTATATTATAGGATGGCTAAAAAATTTCTCTTTATTTGCTTTCAGTTAAAATTAAAATTAATATTTCTTTTTGAAAGTCTTCATTGACACACCTTCACCTTTAGTGACTATTTATGAACTATAAAATGGTGAGTTTCTATGACAACATGTTCTGGTTAGCTATCCATCTTGCATCAGGCTTGATGCTAATGAGGTTAGCAACGTTTGATTAACTTCTGGCCCATGACTCCTTAGGTCCAGGAATATTTGGGCCCGGGTTAGACAGAACATCAAACTCAGTAACTTAAGATCTAAGAACAAAAGCAACAACCCTTTCCCTGGTAAAAACAGCCCTCCTTATGTTCTGACACTGTAGAACTCCTCAGACAAGGTCTAGATCAAAATTAATAGGACCCCTGTCAGCCAGGGAGGTGCTGATTCCTAAGAGCCCAGGTGTCAAGACCAATCAGTGAGATGTTGACCCAGGATGATTGAAGGCCCTGATACTGCAGGCACTCTATGAATCATATTTGAAGAGGGAATCAAAAGGTCATATCCAGGGACGTTTGTACAAAGTGTTGGGTCTAATGACTGAATAGGGTTGTAAGTGGAAAGATGAGTCAAAGATACAAACCCACATGATTGGAAGCAGGAGATGCTTTGTGAGATTAGTCAGGGCTAAGGTTATGATCAGATCAAGGCAGGGATTTTATAGACCTAGTTTTTCCTTTGGGCAATTTTAGCTTATAAATTAGATAAGTTAGAGAGAAACTATGGGAGGTTTAAAATTCCCTCTCTTTTTCCATCTCATTCCTCATCTCTTTGTGTGTGTGTGTGTGTGTGTGTGTGTGTGTGTGTGTGTGTGTGTGTTTTCTATACGAAGCTCAGTCATTAGTGAACTACATATGTGGGAGACATTAAGTTGAACTGGTTGGCATTTTCCCTATCACTGTCCCCTGTGCTGTGTCCAACTTACTTTTCAGTTTACAACCCAGATCATGACTCTCAATGATATCTTGGCTTGATTCTAGAATGTCTAGTTAGTTCTCCTAGTTGCCTAAGTGCTTTCCTATGAAAACTTCTGCCCTATGTTTTTGTGCAAATAGCTCTTTTCTCTCCACTGGTGTCATACTTCACCAATTAGAGTGAGGATGGTTGTAGTTGGCTTTCGGGAAAACTTCTAGATTGTGTCAGATATTGGGACAGCAGGAAAGGGAAAGGGGAAAAGAAGGGAATTTTCTCCCATGACCAGCAGCATGCAGTCCCATCTTTAGACAGCCACGATTCTTGTTTTTGCTCCTCGTGAACAACTACAAGTTCACAAACAGTCTCAAACATGCCTGGTCAATAAAGACCTCTCCCGAGAACAGTTTCTTTAGTTCCTGTATGGCATCTTATAGGATTTGGCTGTATCTTTCTGCTGGTTCCTAGGAGGAAACAGCATACTTTGCTTCCTCTGCATGTCTGTCTGGTCCTACTATATCAGTCTCAGGGAGAAGGGAGCTCTTAGACTCAAGGCGTGTTTGTTACAGAATGAGATCAGCTTCCCCACTGTCCTGACATCCTCAAACCAGACAAAGTAATTCTCAGGTACTGAGCAAGGATGTTTCCTAAGATGAGGCCAGGAATAGCTCTCTCTAGAAGCTCCAGTAACAACTTCTCTCTCAAACGACTTCTTTCACTCAGTTCTTTTCCCACATTGGCAAGACTGAGTGGGACACACATTTGAGTTTAGATGGTCCTTTGAGACATAACCCCCAGGGGTACTAAGCAATTCCCTAATAATTCTCTGATGTATTGGCTGGTTGCTTGGTTCTTTTATTTGTGTTTAGTCTCAAGTCTTAGCTAGTAAACAAAACCAGACTTGATTTTTGTTAACAGTGATTGAATCGATTTTGCCCCCCATTGGCATTAGTGAGTTAAACAGTTTTTTAGTTACACATAATTTGGGGGTTTCAGATTATCCAAGAATCTGGAGAATCTGACCTATGCATATTTCAAGTGAATACCATCTAAGAATAAACAGGTATAAGTTTCTGTGCACAAGCCAATTTCCCCTGTGTTTTTAAAGACTCACTTGCACATGGGTGCTTCCCTACTATATCAGAGCACTGCACAGTGACCAGAGTCATCCTCTCAGAATTCGAGGTATTCTAGGGAGACAAAGTCACTGTTCACAAATCTATAACATAGTACTTCAGGAACAGTCATTGAATAGGTCATTGGGACCATTCACCTTTTTTTTTTTTTTTTTTTTCTGACCTGCCAAAATTTGTGAGACTGGCTTCTAGCAAGTTGCATCAGCTCTCTGTCTCAGGCCCAGGATTTGCAAGGCCAGAGGACTGGGTAAGATCATCTCTAAAGATTTAGCTCTGATATTTCTCGATAAAATAAGAATTGAAAACTCTTTCTCCCTGATCATGTCCTACTGTATTAAGGACATTCTTTATCCTTTCAAATGCAGGCTGAAGTGTCTTTATAAAGAGAGGCAAAGTCAGACTCTTGGGCCTCTCTACCTCAGGGCAAGAGATCAAACCCATGTGCTAGCATGCCTTGAAACATGAGAGCAGGGGAGAATTAGACGAGGATGCACAGAGCCCTATGCTATCGATGACTAATCTATTGTGGATGAGTGGCACGCGGCTTACTTCCCTTGTCTTTGCTCAACTGCCTTGTGTTCCCCACTGAAGGGTGCTGAAGAAGGAGCCAACAGATGGACTGATACAAGAGGGTGGAGGAAGAAGAGACACAGCAACACATTCATTTCACAACCTGACGGACTGTGAGTACAAAGATTCAAGAAGTGACCTGGGCCCCAGAGTCTGTTGAGAATGACAAGGTTCTGTGTGGAGGTTGAGGAGTGTCTGTGTGCAGGCAGATTGACAGCAGTCATGGAGACAGCATGACCAGTGGAGCACCTGCCTTCCTCTGATGGCTGGAGGATCTGTTACAGACATGGATGGCAGAATTTCCTTTCACTTCTTATAGTTTCTAGTTAAGGATCCAACTGTGTGAGCATTTGGTGCGAGCTGATTTCTGGCTGGAGCCTGTCCAGCTCTGTTGGGGGTTGGGAGGTGCTGGTTGTAGTGAAGAACTCACTTAGCTCTGAGTTAGAATTGTATGGTTACTGAACCATCTCCCGCACACGTGACCTTGAGAAAATAACATTTTCATCTTTACATCACAAAGTAGAAAACATGATAAAGAAGATAAAACAAGTATTAACAGAAGTCATTACTGAAAGTGAATAAACCCCTCTTTTGAATATTAAGGGCCAGACCTAATTTCAGGTGGTATTTCTAACAACTCTAATTTTCATTTTTCTACCCAGCACCTCTTGGGGATGTCAATATGTATCTTCAAGATTTTGGGCAATTTTTTGATATCTTTGACCTTCTGTGTAATTACTTAACCTGGCTCAGAAAGCCTTTAGTTTCTGTATGAATAGACGGTCATGAGAGCAGGGCTCAATTCACTTTCTCCTTTCTATACAGTTCAGGATTCCAGCCCAGGGAATGATGCTACCCTTAGTGGGTGAATCTCCCCACCTCTTTCAATGCAATCAAGGTAATCCCCCTTCTAGATAATTCTAGATAATTCTAGATTCTGTCAAGTTGGTGGTTAATGAAAGTTAACACACAATGTGTTTTCTAATGGGGGAATTTGAAAACTATTCTTGTATTTTTTATTTTTAAGTTTTGTTTTTCCAGGCAGGGTTTCTCTTTGTATCCCTAGCCCTGACTGTCCTGGAACTCGCTCTGTAGACCAGGCTGGCCTGGAATGTACGAGATCTACCTGCCTCTGCCTCTCAAGTGCTGGGATTAAAGGTGTGTGCCACCACCACCCGGCTAAAAACTATTACTTTTTTACCTGCCAAGAAAGTACCTGGTAGTACCACAAAGAATGAAAATAACGCTGCCAGGCTGACATCTCTTTGTAGGCTCCTGTTCCATCCCCAAGAGTTAGAAGTTTATGCTTACTGAAGGCATGTAAAATAGAAAAGAGCATTTTTATTAACAGAGAGCATCAATGCCACTCATCAGGAAGACATCGTCTCTCCATCACTCTCATGGCCAACTGTACAAATCAACACACTTTCTTAATAATCTCCAAATCTCAGCCGTCATTAATAGAACTGTATAACTTACCAGGGAGATCACAGTTGTACTCTAAAGCACTCAGTAACGTCCTGTGCCTTAAAGAGAATTTTCAGATGCTGCCCGACAGAACCGATGAGCTTTGCCGTGCATTTGCCTCCTTTAATTGTACTCTGGTTCATAAGGGATTCTGGGTAATGAGACTGAAGAGGTAGGAGAGCAGACATTGAGGTCCTCCGCAATGGCAAGTGAGATTGCAGAGACAATGGTAGTGAGTTAGATACAGAAACCCCATCTCCCTGGTCCTCCCAATTCTACTAAGGAATTGTCCTTCTGGTGGTGTGTGATGATCAGGAAAACCTTTACTCTTAATTCACGCCACTGACTAGTGTGAAGCAGTCTGTGGGGATGGGATGCATCTCAGAGGGAAAGTATTATGACTTTAAGTGAAGACAGACAAGCAGGGTGAGAGTTTTAAACGCCACACTCAGTACCGAGTGGCCCAGTTCCGATCAGAGCCTGGTTTTCCAGGCCATGACTTCGTCTGTGGTACTTGCTGACTTTCCACTTCACAGAGACAGTTCAGAACACCGAATAGATTAATTTTTTTTTTAGATGTAGCATTCATTTTCTTAAAAAGCTGAAGGAGATGTGGCAAACAGTGGAGTTGTTAAATGCCGACACTGATAAGCTGGGTTTGTGCAACTCTCTAAACAACTTCAAATAAGACGTGAAGTCTTTTAAACTCTAAGTTTCCCTTTCTGTAAAAGGGGGAAACTGAAGACTTTAGTAAGATCATGTACACAAAATGCCAAGCCCAGTCTGACACACATTTTCTTTTTCAATATGTTATTTTGTGTGCATGCAACTGGCGATTCAGGACAGGTTGGTGCTCTGTGCATTTGTTCTAAGGTCCCAAGGGTTTATCATCTCGTATTTAAATACCTCAAGACATCACTCATTTTTCTCCTTTCTTTCTTTCTTTCTTTCTTTCTTTCTTTCTTTCTTTCTTTCTTTCTTTCTTTCTTTCTTCCTTCTTTCTTTTTTTTTTTGTATTGTTTAATATTCTTTTTACTGGTTGTCCAATCATCATCAACTTGTTCCCACAGAACACTCAAAAGGGGCTGAAACAGTATGAAGCCATCACAGGCAGAACAGCAGAGGAGTAGTGAAGACTGGTCCAGAGTGACTGGCTCATTTTGATCTTTGCCAGTCCGATCACTGTGTAGGAAGTAAGAGGGTCTCTCCATGTGATTTAGTTCAGTAGGCAGAAACCTCATTGTTCTCATGTGGGCCAAGTTCTAGCGCTGTGTCTACAGGCGCCATTGGAACTTTAAGGCATTTGAGCATTTGACTGCAAGTCTTCCTTCTTGTCCAGGCCTTATTCTTAAGCTAGTCCTAGGAGTGCAGTATGTCTTGCTCCTCTCTATGTCTCTGGAGCTATTCTGACAGTCCATCACTAAATCCTGGCCTGCCATCTTGGAAGTTTCCCTTGCATTCTGCTTCAGGCCCACATTTTTCATGCTATGGAAAGTTTTTAACTCACTTGCTCATGCCTTTTTTTTTTTTTTTCTGTCCTGCTTTCAGCCACAGTGACACATGGTGATAAATCTTAACACAATTCCATTTCTCCCTTCTTCGTGGGTTTTCTCTCCTTGGCAGGGTGGCAAAACACTTTCTTTGAAAACAACTCCTGGAACATCTCAGGCTTTGGTTCTGCACGGATCAGAGCAGCCAGTCATTTCCTTGTGGTCCTTGGTGGTTTGGGGGTTCTGGCATCACTGGGGATGATGGGATCTTGCTCAGAAATGCTTGCTATGAGGCATCACAACACAAGCTACTTTCTCTTTCTCCCAGCCAACAGGGAAAGAAGCCTGCCTTCCTGTGACATTGCTATATTTGGGACAGAACCTTTTAGAAGAGAAGTTTCCCAATTGGGTTTATAGCCATGTTCTTTCCACATACTTTCATCAGCAAAGTCTTGAATTCCCCTTGCTCTGCTGGGGTCTTGTGGCTGCTTTACACCAGAATGTCACATCCTCTGGTGTTTTCTTAATTCACCCTGAGTACTTAGAGCCGGTCCACCTTTTCTTAAGCAGCTCTTCTGTGTCCAGCATCCTGATTTTCACTGGCCTGGCTCTTCATCCCTTCTGTGAATTCTTAGTATGGTACCATGGTGCCTCGGAAGGAGCATTAAGTGGGTGGCTGTATAACTCTGTGACCTGGGGCATGCTACACTGCTGCTTTGGGTCTTTGCTTTTTTTTCTGCTAAACACATGGACTGGATCAAAATATGTTTAAGAGCCCTTCATACTGGGGAAGCCTGCTGTGAAGTGTGGGGGACTTTCAAAAGCCCTGGAATGCATTGCTCAGCGGAAAATTAGTTGAATCAGTTTGTGGTAGTCTGTGATAACAATTTTGATTTTCTGACCCAACAAGCTGATTTCTTTCTTCAACATTCTTGGTAATATCATCTTAAGATACATTGCATGAGTTTGCCAGTTTCATGTGTTGCCATTTCCAGCTCTTCCTTATTGATCAGCTCATCACCAACCACTGAAGAAGAGCTTTGAAGCAATCATTCGTAGTCTGATTTCTCTTCATATAAATCTTTCACTTAAAAAAGTTGTTCATTCATTCATTCATTCATTTCTTCACTAGTTGATTGTATTAGACAATTAGACTCTCTGCAGCCTCTAGGAATTTATGCTCAAACTAACTTAATTTTATTGCTTATATACTGTTTAGAAAGGGCAATTTTGTCTGGACTTGCCAGTATTGTTTTATAAAGCAAGTGAAAACATCCAGAACTTATAAAGAGATGTATTTAATTTGGAAGTAAGTCTCTCAGGCTGGCTGCAGGTTCTGATGAAAATGTTTTAACTCAGCTCACTAGATTTAACATTAAGGCTTCACTTGGAAACATGGGCCTCACTTAAATCTCCATTGTTACACCTGAAGAAAGTAACTTTTTAGTATTTCTATCATGAAAGATGGGCTAACTAGGGTGTGATTCTCTTAGTAAGGAAAATAAGGCATGTACTCACTGTTCAGGTAGATTTTTCTTTGTCTTCTTTGTAAGATATTCAGAAGGAAATAGATATGAAAATTTACATTGAAGGCAAGACCTCATTATCATGGTCTTCTGTCTTGGTCAGTGCTCCATTGCTGTGAAGAGACACCATGACCATGGTAACTTGTATTTTTTTTTTAAAGCATTTAATTGTGGTTGGCGTACAGTATCAGAGGATTCGTCCGTGATCATCACGGCAGAAGCCAGGCAGGACTCAAGCAGACATGGTGAAGTAGCTGAGAGCTGTACATCCGGATCCACAGACAGTAGGAAGTGAGAGCCGCTAGGCCTGGCTTGGGCTTTTGAAACCCCAAAGCCCACCTCCAGTGACACACTTCCTCCAACAAGGCCACACCTCCTAATCCTTTCAAACAGTGCCACTCCCTGATAGCTAAGCATTCAAATATATGAGCCCGTGGGGGTCATTCTCCTTCAAACCACCACATCATCTAAGGCTTAGAGTCTTACAACATGGGTGTCGCTGACTATGGAGGCTGTGAAAAATTTGGCAATGGTGAAAGGTTTCTGAGCATGAGAAATTAACTTAAAAACCAATCACATAATGAATCTTGCAGCATTTGCTTGTACTGTATCACGTGTCTTCACCGCAGACCTGGTTCTAAACACTTTGCACACAATGTCACACTTGCACGTGATGTCACACTGCATAGCACCAACAAAGGCTGCCTGAAATACCTAGGTCATATTTGAGACTATTGTATGTTAGAAATTGCAGAGTTTTTGCTGCTCAAGCAACAATTTTTGGTCTTATGGAAACATGATCAATTAATTATTGCAAATAAAGACTTTAATATTTTCCTAGCATCATCCCTTAGCATGTATGTACCAAATTTGTATATCTTTGAATTGTGCTGTTAGATTTTTTTTTTTAAGTTTGAGTTGTTTCCTTGAGTCTCATTAAAGAGTCATGAGATGAATTTTGACACAGGATTAGGATATTTTCCAGCAGTTTCTGAAAGAGCCCTATAATATTTCCATTTTATACTATATGTTTATGTGAAGCAGATTTTCAGTATTGATAATCCTAAAGTCGAAATACCAATCAACTCTGAAAAACACTGAAGATGCTGAACATCTCACAGCACTAAATATACAAGCATGATTTAATTGTTCATGTAAAAATAAAGAGGCACATTTATATCATTAGTACGCTTATTTCCTTCCATCTTAAAACATGCAACAATTATGTGCATAACAAAGAAATGTTTTGAAACAAATTTCTTTATGGTTTGTTATCAGTAAACATTTGATCTGTAGACCTGTTTTATACACTTACATCCTCAGGGTCATGTGCATATTTTCTTCAGTGAAAGGCCGTTGAGCGGAACATGTCCAAGAAACCCTGACATAAGGCCCTATGATATGATAGAGGGGGGGCAAAGCTGCTTAGGCCTGTCTGTAGTCCTGGACAATCAGTGTTGGGGTTATTTAGACAGAATATGACCCACAAGTCTCTATGCATCACTTAATTCAGAAGATTTACTTCCCTCTTTGCAAAAAAGGGAAGATACGAGGCTGGTAGCCTATATGAAGTCATAGGATTTGAGAATCAGAGGTGGCCTTTAGGAGCCAACAGCACATGTTTGTTTTAAGGTGGGGTAACTTTGATTTAGAAGGAAAGAACTCAAACTAGAGACAAAAGAAATAAGGTAACCTGTGAGACATCAGGTGAAAACGACCCCTTGCCTCACAGAGCATCAAACTCTAACCATAGGATAAGTGCAGTCTTACGCCGCACAGCTTTCCTTCTATTCTACCCTCCTTCTATCCTACCCTGGCCCCATGTTCCCCTCATCTTCTCTGGCTGGCATTCCTGTAGTCATGCCACACACACTCACAGCTAACTTTGCTGGCTTCTGCCTCTGAGCCTCATCCCATCTCTTGTCTGCGGCTGGAATGTTCTCTTTGTTTCTAGTCTTGGCTGTACAGCTTACCAGTCCTATAGAAGCCCTACAGGAGACCCCTTCCAACAATCATTTTATGTGGAGTTATGGGAATCTTTCTTGGGTATTCATCTTATCCAGACTTTTAAATTCTTGGAGAGACAGAGCTATTACCCTTCCTTAACATACTTGGTCCTATTTGCCTGATTTTGGTGCAGTTATTTGGCAATATTTTTTTACAGAATAGCAGATGCCTAACCAGAGCAATTTAGTTTCAGCCAGATAATAATCCCAGGCTACCCAGGGCCTCACAATGCCTGCCTGTGGAAAGGAAAAGGCATTTTGGGAGTGACATTTGATCCCTCCCATATACTCAAAACACAAAGGAGTCTAAGTGTGGACCAGTTTTAGGTTACTTACAGACAAGCTTTCCACTTCAGTGATTTCAGAAATTGGGTGGCTTGTTCTTTGTCTCATAAAGAATTCATTTTTAAGACGCTGATGGTCTCGGTGCTGGCTTGTGGCCAGCTTCAGGAAGTGTGGTTCACAAGCCATCAAGGCCCGCGCATACTCGGCATTCCTTCGGTAATGCAATTCTGAACCCAAATCGATTCCAGAAGTCTGATCTTCTGAGGGGCCAACACACCAGGCTTGTTGAACAGTCCGCTCCGGACGGACCTCCCTGCCCACCACCTCCACAGCCTGCAAGTGTTAAACAGCCAATCACAGAGCTAAGCGCGGCATTTGGCGTTTGGGGAGACGGACATTACAGGGATCTGAACAAGTTGATGAGTTTGGCAGCTTATGTTTGAAGAATTTGTTTCATGTTTTGGATAAAGTCTGAGAATTTATCCTTCAAAATTCCTGAGATTTAATAACATGCCAATGCGCCGTGTAAAATGCGGCGAGTTTTCTTTCTTTCTCCCCACCTCCCTTTTCTTCTCTTTCTCTCTCTCACTTTTTTTTTTTTAAGGTTAAAAGCCGCCTTCCCTTTTAAGTATAAGTAATCCATCCAAATCCCGCCTAAGGGAACAAAAGGGATGTTGGTGATTTTCTCTTTCACAAAATGCAGAGACTTCCTCTCTGTCCTCTCCAAGCAGCGGTCTAGGAACTGAAGGGAAATTACTCTCCTCTCCATTGAGGAGATTATGCAAAACGAGAAGGTAAAGCCAATTGCCACGATACAACTACAAATACCAGCTTAATTCCACGCCTGGCAGAGCCTTGTGCCTTTTCTTTCCAGATGTGGGTGCATATCAACATCTGTCTTTTTTTTTTTTTTAAGTGAAAAGAAATCTATTAGCTGGTATGGTATTTTTGAGAGCTCATATGGCGTAGAAACTTCAGAAGGACTGAAGTGACCTTCAACCCTGTATCCTAGACCAGACTAAATCTCCTCTTCCTCCTAAATACTGTGCCATTTCCCTAATGGCCTCACTGGGGGCACCAAAAGCCAAGGCTTACTTTGCTTGGTGGTCTTTTCTCCGGATGGTCGGGGACAAGCTTATTCAGGTCTCTTTCACCCGCTTTTTACATAGGCATGTAGCTTGTAAGGAGAATTTACTTACTTCTCTTTGAAAGATAAGGTGGCTGGAGTCTCTTCTGTTTTGTCCCCAGATGTTGGAAGAAGAACTAGTGAGCTTGTGTGCTTTTGAAATGTCTTGAAGTTTCATGCCAGGACTTCAGCAAGGCAGGAGAACTTTGGGAGCTGGACTAACGGGAGCAAACCTGGCAATCCAAGAGGACTGAGCCCAGTTTTTGTTGTTGTTGTTGTTATGGATGGTGTTGGAGGCAAATTCAGTTCTCTGCTCTACTTTTCTGTGGTCAATATCAAGTCAATATGCAGTTCTTCAGAGCTGACACCAGCGTGCTGACAGGAGTGATGGGTAGTACCTGGAGGCCAGCGTCGGGTGCATATTGGGCTCCTAGATTATTTGAAATATTGATTTTCACATTGGTGAGTTAATGAATTTATAATACTGCTTGAATTTCTACTCTGCTCTAGACACTGTGCGTGGCTTGGGGAGAGTTATAAATCTGAATTGCCTGAGTACAATGGAAAGGGCTGTGGCATGCTGTGGCCTGTGGCACACTGCAGCTTATTTGAGAGAAGACACAAATAAAAGTAAAGAGTACAGGCTTCAAAGTCCACACACATTAGGAGGGCAAGTCAGCCAAGTGACCCAGATTCACACACACGCACACACACACACACACACACACACACGTGTCTTAAACTAGGTATACATTTCAGGGTTTTTCTCCAAAGATAGTTGAAAGCTAGAACAAAAGCTTCATACATCAATAAGTCTGGGCTGCTTTAATTCTTTCTGGAACATCTACCTTCAGCTTAATCATCTGAGACATAGGCTTTTGTTCTAGTTGCTGTGTGCTTACCTAGCCAACAGCAAGGAGGAGGAAGACACACCTCATCCCATTAAGAACAAGGCTATAGTAGAATGCTAACACTTCATTGGACATAAAGATGTCACATGGCCAGGTGTGGTTACAAAGGAACCTGGGAAATGAAGTCTATAGTAGGAATCATATTACTAAAGAAGAAGCTAGTGTGTCTGCCCTGGGAAGTCCTCAGTTGAATCTCATTTGTGACACTCACCAGCTCTAGGACCTCAGGCAAACCAGTTATTTGAACATCAATATTTCTTATCCTAAAACAAGATTACATCCACCCTACGTGGTTATTATAATATCATAACTTTATATAGCTAATGCAAAGGCTGAACTGTATTTCTAAATTAGCAGCAGTTGCTATCTTCACAAGGTACAGTTGAGGGAGAAAGGTGACAGCATGAGACCCACCCATTAGGGAACACCAGGAACAGATCCATGGATGTCATGACTAACAGCTGAAATACATAGATGAAATACATGGAGATTTCATTTAGGTGAAAAACCCACATCTCAGACTACAACGTCTATACAGCTGTATCTTATATCCTTTGCAGCTCTTCTTTGGGGGTCTATTCAGCAGTTCACGTCCATGAGTGACTCTCTAGTGGCTGTCTCCTCTGTCCCAGTCTCTTGCTCATCATTGTACTTCTTAAAGCCGGTGTTAGGGAGTACCTAGGCTAGTCCAATAGACATTTTATCTGTGGCCAAGGCAGTTCTCAGTACAGTGTGGCCCAGAGAATCCAAAAGATTAGGCGTCCTGCCTTTAGCTGTCAGCTTCTTTTCTGGTTTGTTTGGTTTTAACCTTACCTTTTCCTTTCTCTTCACTGTAGAGTGAGCAAAATGCTTTGTTGTATTGTGCATTTGTTTGTTTTCTGGGACAGAGGCTCATGCTGTAGTCCGGGCTTCCCTGGAGCTCACAGGCCGGCCTCAGATGCATGGCAATCCTCCTCTGCCTCTCAAGTACTGTGGTTCTAGAAGTGAGCCACTGGGCCCTCCTTCCAGGGTTTTAAAATGCTATCGCTGATTTTTCATATTTATGAGCAGTCCATTTTTAGTTTTTGTTTGTGTAGTATTGTGGACAGCAAGGATTTTATCAATGTTAGGCGGGTTCTACCATTGAACCACATCCCTAGCCTGAGCTTTGCTGTTGCTTCTTGACCTGTTAGAAGCATAGTCACTGCTTCTGCGGGTCTTTTTTTATGTATGGTGCAGACACTTTTAAGCTTGTTATAGCGTCTTAGGAATTGGCCATTTTATGACTGTATAATGTCCTTAATTGTTTCTGGCAATTTTCTTTGTTTTGAAGACTATCTTAGCCAATATTAATATAGACACTTTAGCATTCTTATGATTAGTGTTTGTTTGATATTTCCTCTGTCCTTTTACTTAATTTTCCTTTTTCCATACTAGTGTTGTACGTGTGTGTGTGTATGTGTATGCGGTATGCATGTATGTGTATGCACATTTACATGTGTGCACATAAGTGTTGGGGGAGGTGGGTGTACATGCATGTAAATATGTTGCATATGTAGGTATGAGATTGATATAGAGATCGTCTTCAATTGGTCTTCTACCTTAACCAATAAGAAAATTTCTCTCAGTCAAACCCAGAGCTTGCCTGGCTAGTCTTGCTAGGCAGTTTGCTCTAGATCTCCTTCTGAGGTCACAGTTATGGTAGGGCTTCCATGCTTACCCAGCACTGGGTTTGGAGATCCAGACTCTGGTCCTCATGCTTGCTCAAGTACCACCTCCCAGTCCCTTTTATTTGTTTTTTTTAATCTACTAGTATAATTGTGTTTGAAGGTGTTTTTTGATGAAGAGCATATAGTTGGATTACAGATGTTCTTTCTTCACCCCTCACTTCAATCTATTTTGCTATTTTATCTTTTAACTGCATCTTTATAAGACTTATATCTGTGTGCGCACGCACATGCGCGTGCATGTGCGGTGTTGGGGATGGAACCCAAAGCCTGGGACATGCTAGGCAAGTGCTCTACCACTAAGCTACATCCCCAGACATGTACGATTTACTTCTATTAAATAATAGTAATTAAATAATTACTCATATATTAAGATTGAATCTGTGTCTTATTTTACTTTATTTTTGTGCCCCTTGCTTTCCTTCCATCTCTTCCGTTTCCTCATTTTCATGTAAAGTATTCAAACTGTCTTTAGAAATCCGTTTTGATTTATTTTATACACATTTTCCACAGTTTGTAATGTTTGCTGTATGGATTACAATATGCATCCATTGTTGTTTCCCATGTCCCCCCCACCCCCGCGTGCGCCATCAACTGCCAGCAGAATTTTTCCACTTCAAATAGAATCCACCTCTACTGTAATTGCCTAAATCCTCAGCTTCCATTCTCATCTCCCTCTCATGATACAGTCAGCTTAACTAGTACACTGACAACTATGTGAAAAGGTTATTATTGTGTCTTTATATACTAGATGATACCGTACAGTCAGGTGGTGAGAAGAGCCTGACACTTAGCCTTGTGTTTCCCACCTGGGGCTCCCTCTCTTCTTCATTCCTGGTCCCTGCCCTTCCTTCCTTCCTACACGAAGAACTTCATTAGCAGTTCTTTCAGTGATTCTACTGACAATAAACTCTGATTGCTTTCTTTCATCTAAGGAGGTCTCTCAGCTTCACCCCTGAAGGATATTTTACTGGAATTCCTGAATGGCAATTCTTCCCTCTGAGCATTGGAAATGGGTTCTGTTTCCTGGTGGCTTCCAGGATTTCTTATGAGAAATCTGCTGTTATTTAAATTGTTTTTTTTTTCTCTTACTAGTAATGCACAGTTTCTCTCTAATCCCAAGATTTTTCTTTTGTGTTTAGTTTTCAGGCATTTGATTACAATATGTCTTGACAACAGTTCTTTGTATTTATTTTGTTTGGCGTTCTCTCAGCTTCTTGAGTCACAGGTTTGTGTAATTCGCCAACTATGAGACGTTTTCAGCCATGCTTCTTTTAATTTTTCAGCCCTTCTTTTTTCCTCCTCTCCTTCTGTGACTTTGATATGCAGATGTTAGATTATTTGTTATGGATGTAGAAGCTTCCGATTCCCCAACCCATAAGCCATCAGCTCAAGTAATTTCCAAATGAGTTTAAGGAAGAGAAAATCTTTGTGTACAACAACATACAAGAGCAGATAGATTTGAAATTCATATTTTAAATGAAGTTTACTTTTTAAAATGATATATAATGTAACAATGGTCAATACTGATGAAATACCATGTATACGTGCAACATTTTTACATTGGCTGTTTCATCACAATAATTCACAGTTATTTCTCCTAGTCACTCTATTGTGCAATAGCTTATAAGAACTTCTTACTCTCATCTAAAATGTGACTTAGTACCAAGTAATCAACCATTCTCCATCCTTTCTTACTACCTCCTACTGCCCCAGCCTCAGGTACCATTCTCCTCTTAACACAAATGAGATCAGCTTTTGTATGCTCTCTAAATAATAAGATCAGGTAACATTTGACTTTATATGCCTGGTTTATTTCACTCTTCAGCTTTACCCATGTTACAACTAACCACATTTCACTCTTCCTATGGCAATTGTATATGCACGCCACGTCATCTGCTTACCAGCTCATGCAGACTCATATTGTGTGTTATTTCCATTTTTTGAAGATGGTTGATAATGTTCCAAACAACGTATGCATGAAGTTGTCTTGTTCACCTCCTGATTTCATTTACTTGGTCTGTGTAGTCAGGAGTAAAACTGACAGTTCATATGGCCATTCTTTTTTGTGGGGGAGGGGAGTTGTATGTCCATACTATTATCCATAATTATTATACTAATTTACATTCCTTCCAAGTATGCAAATGTTCTTCCTCTACATCTTCACTATCACTTATTAGTTTTTGTTTCTTAATAATAGCTATTCCCCGGGCGGTGGTGGCCCACGCCTTTAATCCCAGGCAGAGGCAGGCGGATCTCTGTGAGTTTGAGGCCAGTCTGGGCTACCAAGTGAGTTCCAGGAAAGGCGCAAAGCTACACAGAGAAACCCTGCCTCGGGAAAAACAAACAAACAAACAAAAAAAAATAATAGCTATTCTTTTCATGGTTTTGATTTATATTTCCATAATGAATAGTGATATTGAGCCTTTTTATGTATTTGCTGGCCATTGGTATATGTTGAGGAAGGTCCATTTAGAAACACTGTCCATTTTTAAGCTAGTTATTTTGCATTTTTCTGAATTGTTGGGGTCCTTGCATACTCTGGATCTGGATTCTTCATCAAATAAATACTTTGCTTGTCTTTTCTTCATTCTGCAATGTGAAGGCTTTCAGTTTGGTACAATCCTATTTTCCCATTTTTGCTTTTATTTATAGTGCTTCGGGGGTCTTGTCAGAAAAACTTTACCCATCCCAATATCTTGCTGGGTTTCCTGTTTCCTTTGAGTAGTTTCAATTCTTAAGTTTCACTCCTGAGATGTGAGTGTCTAGTTTTAATCTTCTTCATATGAATACACAATTCTCTCAGCACCATTTTTACAAAAAGACCCTCCTTTCTTCAACACAAGCCCTTGCCATCTTTGCAGAAAATCAGGTGGATGTATGTGGGTGGGTTTACTTCTAGTTTCCTTTTCTGTTCTAGCCATGTATGTTTCTGTCTTAGTTCCATACCATGCTCTTTAGATGACTCTAGCGTTGTCATATAATTTGAAGTTAAATATAGTAACGTTTCCTGATTTGTTTTCTTTGCTTATCATGGCTTTGGCTGTTCATGTTGCTGTTGTATTGTGCAAAGGCTAGGATTCTTTTCTAGTTTTGTGAAGAATGTCCCTGATGTCTGGATAGGAAGCCTACCAAAATGAGAGGTTACATTGGCTACTGTGGACATTGTAACAATATGGATTCTCCCAATCCAAGAACACAGACAATCTTTTCATAGTTTCTGTGTCTTCAATTTCCTTCATCAATGTTTTACAATTTTATTGTAGATATTGCTCATATTTTTGCTTCAGTTTATTTCTAGGCAACTTTGTAGCTGTTAGAAATAGGCTTGATTTCTTTCTTCATTTTCCAAATCGTATTTTACAGGAAATAATAATTTTGATTACAAAATCTTGTTAAAGATGGTACCAGAAAAGATTTTACATCTATCTTATTTATAAGAGCAAGGAATCTAAAGAAACTGTAAGCTATTGAAATAAACAATGTATTAAAATTTATTAATAACACTTAAGGTTTTTATCTGAAATAAGAGGGAATTCATGATTATTTCAGATTCACAAAATATGTATGATGAAGATAAAAAACTGATTTATAGATAAACAGTATCAAATAACAAAGAATTACAGGAAAGTAACATGGTAACATATATTTTAAAAAATATGAAGCATAATCCTTATTTGTGAAACTTTTTTAACATCAAGAAAAAAACAAGGGTACCATTATATTTGCTATAAGTTAGCAAAATAATAAAAAACACTGAACTATACAGTAAGAAATAAAGAATATATTAGATACTTCAAGTCAGGGAGAAATAAATTAAAGCATTTTTATTAATAGATGATAAGATTTTCTATACAGAATATATTATAAACTTAGGGATAGGATAAGAAACTTCTATAAAATGATAGTAGTGTTCCACATATATAGTAAATAATAATAAAAGATATAAAACACCACTCAAAGGAGCACAAAAACTATGAAATATCTAAGAATTAGTGCAATTTTTGGGCACTATGTTCTTGAAAGTATGTATGTGCACTATGTGTGTGTTCAGTGTCCAAGGAGGCCAGAAGAATGCATCAGATTTCCCGGAACTGTGGGTGCTGAAAACTGAACCTGGGTCTCTGCAATAGCATCTAATAAACTTGTCTCTCCAGTTCTCTCTCATTAGTTCTAGCAATTCATATTGTAAATGTTCTCTTTCAATTGTATCCATATTCAGTGAAATTAAAGTTTATTAAAACATTTGTAATGTATTTTTGAATTTCTTTTTCTTAAAAATCAAGGTTAATATGTGAAATCAGAAGTTCATGAGACATCATGGAGGTCACTGGAAAAAGAATGGCTGGGTATAAAACAGTTGATCAAGGATAAATTGACTCATGTATGCAGAAGAAAATGTCTCATCGCTGCATCCTGCCATTTACAATAGGGAATGGCAATAAATCAGAAACCTAAACACAAAGACCAGATGGTGAAATAAATGGACAAACCCACCAAGGACTACTTTCATGCCCTTGAAATGAGAAAAGATTCTTAGGACCACAGAAGCACAGGCAAATGCAGGAAACTTCATTGACTTAAGTGAAACCATAAGAAGAACTGTTGGGTGGTGTTCTGTAAGCCACACATGTGACTGTCATATGACCTAGCATTCCTAATCCTAGATATATTTTTCAAATAGTTAAAAGCCTTTATCCTCCCAGCATCTTTCCTTGAATTCTCTTGAGCTTTGTTTGTAGAAGACCCAGACTGGAAACAACACAAAAGTGTGTCAGCAGAAGAATGTGCATTGACGTACACAATGTGGAAGAAGCTCAAAAAAACAAAACAAAACTTGTGCTTTCTCTTGAGGTCTCCAATCTGTCCATTCTCCCATTATCGTTCATTTATTCTCTACACTTTGACAAGTTGTGAGTTTCTGTGTTAACCACTACCCACTGCACAAAGAAACTCCTCTAATAAGGTTTGAGAGCTGTACCAAGTTACAGGTACAGAGAGATGAATATGGAGGACAGTTTGATAAACGTCTATTTAGCAGAATGATGGTCGTGTTCAGCCTGGGCCTGTGACCTTCACAGCCAAGGGTTTGGGACCAGGTGTACAGTAGTGTGTATTTTGTCCTGTGGAACGAGCCTTAAATTCAATCAGAAAGTGGCACATTAACCCCCTATAACTTTCATGCCAACATTGCACCCATGAGTGCATCTTGCCACAGTCGTCATTATTGAAGTCGATAGGGTTCACTGGGTAAGACTGTTGATGACCTTTTCCCCAAAGCAGTCTGCATAGCACCTCCCAGTATTATGATAGCTAGCCAACAGGGAGGGTCAGCCTGGTCAGTACCAAATCCATTTCTCCATGTTCTGTGACCAGAGTGTATGGCATTCTCAGCAACAGGGCCCTAATATCAAGTGCCAGTGGGCAACAGAAAACAATGGCTGTAGCCTATGTTGTTTGAGGTCTCTAAGACACTCATCACCAACAACTCAAGGGGAACTAGCTCACATCTGGCACTCGACCTTTTATTTGTTAACATACAGGTTTCTGAGCATTATCTCCCATGTAGGGTAACACTGATTAAACACTGTTACATATCCATAGCCTATAAAATTGTAGATTTTCATATGACTTTTTCTAACATCCTTAGTGCTACCATCTCTCTTACAGAAGCCTTAGAATCGTGCTTGTCTCTCATTCAAAGGTTTAAGGCTCCATAATTGTTTGAACCTACATTTCCATATCTTTAAAATGGGGATAACCAGAGCATTTTGACCAACTAATAGGGTTGTGCTAAAGAACAAGCAGCTTATACTTGAGACTGCTCTCATTATCATTGTCCAATGGAAACACAATGTGAACCATCTAAATACTTTGTATTTGTCTAAGTCAAATTAAATGAAAGAAAAAATGTCAGTGTACTTGATTTTAATGTTTTTTAAACTAGATATGATCAAAACATAGTATCAAATGTTAAAAATAAATTATATGTCTTTTTCATACTAGGTTTATGAAGCCTATATATTTTTTGGTTACTACACATTTCAATTTAGATGCTAAATTCACATCAGAAATACTTAATACATATTTAAATTTCATAATAGCTAAAGTTTATTAAGTAGGTTCGTATCTCCAAATGTTCCCAAACTTTACAACTTTCAAGCTTGTGATGCAGTCACCAAAATAAAATAATTTAGTTTAAAATTTTTATATGTGGTTCAGCTCCTGGAAAGCATACTTTTGGAGCTGAGGACCAAACCCAGGGGTAGAGAACTTGCCTCACATGCATCCTAAACCCCAAATTAAAAGGAATTAAAATGAGAAGTTCGGTCCCTGTATCACTTCAGCTGCATTTTCAGTGATTAGTTGCCTTTTGTGGCCTGTGGTGATGCAGACCAGAACCAAAGGACAAGCTGTGGAGCTCTAGAAAACCCATGAATGGTTTCTGTGCAGTTCTCAAGTCTCGGTGGCCTGTTGTACTTCAGGCCCACTGTGTGAGAGAAATGAATTCTCTTTGCTTTGACCTACAAAAATATTTCTCAAGGAAAACTTTCCAGCTTTCCCAACAACGGGACAGCAGATTGCTTCCATTTCTGTAATCAGACTTTATTTTGTCTAAGAGTTGCTACATATTCTGGGAAATAAATATATCTAAGAGTCGGGGAAAGATGACCAAAATAGACTATGTTTAAAGGGCTGAGAGATCGATTCCCGGTAGTAATGCGATCTGGAATACACGAAACCATTAGCAAAGGGGAGTCCACGGGGAGGGCAGGAGCTATTCTGAGCTGTGGAGAGTTAAGCTTGAGGCTTCAGAGCATCACCAGAGCAGACTGCTGTTTGGCCAAAGCCAAATCCATCATTTCAGGGCGAGGAGGAGCCCAGGGGTCATCCTTCGTGTGTGGGATCTGCCAGCAGAGGTGAGTAAGGACACTGAGAAAATGGCCCAAGGCATTCTACCCCAAGCATTTCTCTTTCAATGAATTCACTTCAGAATTGAGTACTGAGGTAACAGAAGTGGAACATCCACCCAAATTCCACTACAGTTGGTACTGCTTTAAGAAACACTGAGTCAGCACTTACCATGTCTCAGACATCATCCTGAGGGCTTTGCCCATATTAACTAACTTAACTCTCTGAATAAACTGGTGACATGGATACTGTTTTCATCTCTGGAAACAGTCAGAGATGTTAGCGATGTTGTACAGCATCTTACTATTAATCAGGGGTGGAGAGTGGAATATGAACGCATACAATCTATGTTTTGGATCAGCCAATAAACGCGTGGTCAAGGCAGCTGCTGGATATTGATCACAGGATGGCTGTCCAAGTCCAGTACAGAGTGAGGAACTGTACCTGATCTCTAGATAAAGAGGCAGGAAACACTTCCAGAAAACCTATAAAACCAGCACGTGACTTGGGAACCCACTTGACTTTCCAATTGTGCCCTGTCTCAAAATATAGGGGTATCCAAATTGTATTTGTCCTTCAAGGCTCAGCTCAAAGACCCCTTCATTATTAAGGTGCTAGATCTTCTGTTTGAATTACTCTCTGTTTGATCTCTTTCAACTGTTTACTGGCTGATGGGGGATACTGAAGCTTTTCTATTCTCTCTTAAATGGTGTGTTTCTCCGAGGACCTGGGCCTTTGGAGGATGGGAAGTGTGTACTTCCCATTTTCTTTCCTTCATTTTATCTAGCAGGGTGCCTTTGACTTTCGAGGAACTCCTAAACATTCATTGACCTATTTGAATAGAAATAGAGCATATTGGTAAATTAATCCTAGTGGGTTCTGGAAAGTTAAATCTTAAACCTAAATTCTGACACCAATTAGTTCTATACTTCAGACAACTTTAACCCCTCTGAGCCTTGGTCATCTCATCTGTAAGCAAATGAGATGACCTTTTAGACCTCCTGACTTTTATGGAGCAGGCTACTATTTACTCTGAACTGATGTTCACAAAAGGCCTTTCAATAAGTCTCTACAGGATGTTTCATATGTTCTGAGATCACTCTTGGTAAAGACCCCTGGTTGAAGTGGAAGGGATATTTCATCATCTGGGGCAATAGACAGCCCTGGATTGTACTGTCTTGGAAAGGATTGTTGATTAAAATGTAAGCGAATACTGATAAATTACAAGGCAATAGTCTAGCCAAAGAAAAACTCACTCATATAAACTTTGATGCAAAATAGTACATAAAGAACTAATTGAGGGGTGGGGATGTAGCTCAGTGTCAGAATGCTGGCCTAGCATGTATGAAGTCCTGGGTTCAATTCCCAATAAATCACCCCCCACCCTCCAATAATCTGTGGAAACGTTCCCTAATTACTGCTAAGATTTTTTAAACATAAAAATTACGTCGGAGTAAGTAACAACCACAGGGTACAATGTTAAGCATCTTTAAAACTTTTATTGAAACTGTGTTTTTCATTGATGTTATCTATTTGACTAAAACACTTGAGGTGTTTTTGTTTTTTGTTTTTTTTTTGTTTGTTTGTTTTTTTAACAACAAACCTCAGGTAGAATACCTTGTTAGCTAGCCTGCCATTGTAAAATGTCAACTCCCTTAGATGTTATCTGTCTCTCTAGAAGCTTAGACCCCTCACGTCCAATGCAGAAATTGTAGCATGTTGACAGAAGAACCAGCATCTTGGTGTTGAGCCAGTGTAGGAGACAAAGATGGAATCATTACCACATTGTACAGATTGGAATGCTCAGGTCCATAAAGGTCCCACTGTGACCTAGATGGAAGCTGGGAGAATATAGCAGCAAAGCCACTGACCTGACCAGACCCATTCATAGTCTTCCAGGCCAACGTAGTTCCCTTGAAGCAGATACACACTGAAGTCCTGGGGGCTAGAACAGATTTACCTAGGGGCCCAGCACTGGCATGTGAAGTTTTCTCCAGCTGAGGCTGATGGGGGTGCCAGCGGGAGTCAGCTTCCCACTGGGGAGGAACAGGGAGCAGGTGTTCCCCCCAAGCAGTCTCTCCTTGCCTTTATTGAATCTCTTCAGTTACAGACCTGACCTCTGTCTGGGTCCCCAGAAGGTGGGGTTGGCTAACAGAGAGCTTGCAAAGTTGAACTTTGTTTACTCTTGATAAGAGAACCAAAGGGAGATTAACTTTTTACCCATTCTCCTCTCAAAGCTATCAAAAGAATTATGAACTCCTTTCAAGATGAAAGGTGCTGGCTCCTCACAAAGGTGTCCCGGTGGCACGTGAACTAGAGCCTCTTTTGTCCTCCGTCCCCGCTGGGTAGAGTGAATGGATCACTTCACCTCCCCTGTGTCTCTAAAGGCTGCCGGGTGACCTCTGCTCCCTTCTCCCCACACTCCTCCTCCGGGCTGCTTTCTGTTCCTCCACACTTGGTCCACCTGCCAGAGTCTCAGGAGCTGAAAC
>CABHPQ010001676.1:408-66041 GCA_902168405.1 Peromyscus aztecus
CACACACACACACACACACACACACACACACACACACACACACACACGCTTTCGTCCCTACCTCTTCTCAGACACCATCTTTGCCCCTCTAGGCTGAGGGTGGGTGGGATACTAGCTCAGTGTCCACTACACCTATAACACAAGCTGCCTCAGCCCCAGGGCCCACACCTACCCTACTGGACCCTAGGGGCTCTGCTGCCTCCAACTCAATCAAGACTGTTCCAGGAGACCCCGACCATCAGCCCCAGGACCCAGCAAATGTTTTTAACCAATTCCCCCTGACCCGCCCCTCGGCAAGTTGCATTTTAACAGCTTCTCAAATAACCAGAACACCCACATTTATAAAATTCTAAATTTAGGACTAACTAGATGGTTCGGTGGGTAAAGGCCTCTGATCCCCTGAGTTTGATCCCTAGAAACAAGAGAGTGGGAGAAAAGAACTGATTTTTCCAAGTTGTTCTCTGATTTCCACACTATGCAGGCACACACACACACACACACAAATAAATAAATAAATAGAATTTAGAGATCTGAATTTATTTTCAATGGAAGGAGATTTTTCAGGCTAGTGATTGTCGTTGGGAGCCAGAAGCACTGCGGTGTTTAATATTTCATCTCTGACATCTGTAGTCCCAGGACGTCTCCATTTCTTCTCTACTGGAGATGGAAGTGTAATGTAAATCACACACATTTCTCTAATTTCAATTGCCTGCATAATACTGTTCACCAAGACACAATCAAATTAGAAGTGTCTTGCTCGGAGGAGGCAGAATGGACCAGAGGGCCAGATCAGCCAGGCTCAGCTCATCAGAATCACAAAAGCTTAGAGTTTAATATGAGTTGCTGGTGGAACCAAGATCTGAAAATAGATTGATCAAAAAATAAAAATGAGAATATGAGTCCTGGAAAGAGACCTTGACTTTGCAGAGGGACATTTAATGTACGTCTGCACAGGACAGCCTATACAGTTATGGGATCTGCTTTATCCCTTCAAAGATTAGACACTGATTCCAGAACCAAGTGGTGGAGAGGAAGAAAACCATTTATTCTGAGTCATTGTCAGGGAGGAGGTGGTGACGCATTTTCAATGACTTTCAATGACTGTCATTGCCTTGAACTCTTCCCACTTTAGAATACAAAAGAAACATTTTTAATTTAGATCTCCCCCTCCTCCAATCACATTCCTGGGAAGGAACCACCACAGTCACAGATCTGGGCTCTTGCACACATTTCCAAGAACCAAGGTTATGATGTCTCAAAATCTAATTACCAAACGAATCTTCCCCATTTCAGCCCAGCTTTGGGGGATTTTAGTCACTGATGCTTGGAAACATGGCTGGGAGAAAAAAATCAATTTGTAAAGCAAATATTCTAACAGCCACCCTCAGAGTTAGACACTCTATAGATCCGTTTTTGGAAGCGTGCTCAACACACCCCTTGCCTTCCCTGAGCAGCGAGGGAGAAAACAGGAGGAGCTGCAGAGCCAAATGTCCTCCTTCCTTGTACCAGATGTAACCCATCTGTGGCTTTCAGGGCTATGCAAAAGTTATAGGGATCCCGGGTTGAATTCTTGGGGTGCTACCCAAAGTCCAAAGTGAAGATTTGAGTTATGTGAGCAGAAAGCTAAAGGAGGGTAAAGAGAGAAGGCTCGGTGGGTCAAGTGCTTGCCACATCAGCATGAGGACCTGAGTGTGAGCCCCAGAAGCTATGGGAAAGGGTCTGCCTGGTGGGGTACACTTGTAACCCCAATGCTGAGGAGGCAGGGATGGGAGGATCCCTGGAGACTCCTAGACAGCCAGTCTAGTCTACTTGGTAAGCTCCAGGCCAGTGAGAGATGATGCCAGAAAGAAAGAAAGAAAGAGAGTGAGTGAAGGTAGGGGGAGGGAGGGAGGATGAAGGGAGGGAGGAGGAAGGGAGGAAGGGAGGAAGGGAGGAAGGGAGGGAGGGAAGAAGGGCAACTAAAGAATGACACCCCAAGGTTCACCCCTGGATTCTACATGCATGTATACACACAAGCACATACATCCACCCATGTCCAACACACACACGCACACAAATAAAAATTTTAAAAATGCACCTCAATGATTCTTTGATGGGCAAAACCTATCTCTATGCACCGGATGGTGTCCTGGACAAAGCCTTTCTCCATGTAGGGGGCTCCTGGGAGGGTGCAGCAGAAGCCCTGGATCCAGAGGCCATTCAAACCCTGACTATACCACTGCATTCCTGTGCCAGCCAGAACAAGTTGCTTCGTCTCTGAACCTGGTCCCCTGCTCTGCAAGATGCTATAAATGGATGCAGGGCTGCTGAAGGAATGAGAAAGGACATGACAGGCAAACAGCCATGGGAATAACTCCATGCATATGAATAATTCCTTTTCTGTTGCTGTGATAAAACACCCTAAACTAAAAGCAACAAGGAAGAGTGATTTATTATTTTGGTGTTTTTTATTCTGGTGCTGAGTACCAGAGGGATAGAGATGGCCCATCATGGTGTGGAAGGCATGGCAGCAGGAACAGGAAGCTGGCTGATCACATCTCCATCCACCCAGAGAACGGAAAGTGGGACAAGGCTATAGACCTTCTAAGCCTACCCACAGTGATGTGCTCCCTCCAACAAGGCTCTATACCTCGTAAAATTTCCATAACCAACCCCCAAACAGCGCCACCTACTGGATACCAAGTGTTGAAACACAAGAGCCTGTGGGGGCTATTTCTCACTCAGCATGTAAGCTATCCCTTCACATAATCACTCTTGGGCCCCTGTTCACCTGCTATTGGAACCCCGAAAGTGTGCGAAATATGAAATGAGAGCAGACAGGGTCCCAAATAGTAGTGTACAGTCAGGGAGGGGACAAATGACATTAGAAAATTCACAGCACCAGTAAACTCACAAACACCGCCAGTGAAAAATAGCTATGAAGGAAACACGCTTCCTAGAGAGACTTACAGAGGACTCTGACTGAATGGGGGTGCTCAAAAATACTTCAGTTAGTAAGGGTAAGACTTTTTTTTTAAATGCTGAGTAGAACTCAAGAAGAAAGAGAAGGAAGAATCTGTTTGGGTATATATTTTCTGACTGTAAGTTATTATATTTCAATTTTCATAGCAGGAAAAATACAGAAAAGTACAAAGAAAAAAATTGCAATCACCGTAATTCACTGCTAAGAGGGAAAATGGTACCCACATCCCTGGATATTTCCTTATAGAATGATATATATTAAATGTGTACACACAGGGCTAGAGAGATGGCTTGGTGGTCATATATTTCTATGCGCCACTGCTCTTGCAGAGGACCAGAGTTTGGTTCCCAGCACCCACATGGTGGCTCATAACTACCTGTAAATCCAGTTCCAGGGGATCTGATGCCCTCTTCTGGCTTCTACGGGTACTGCACACACATGGTACTCATACCCACACACATACATATACATAAAAATAATAATATACATGCCTTCCTAATTATGCATTTATACTTTAGAATGGACTTCAGAATTCTTCTGTTTATTAGTTTGTTTTTTTTTTAAGAAGACCACCATTTGGATCAGAAAGGGAAAACTATAATTTCAGAATACTATATTATGAGGTATTGAGCCTCTCAATATTTTATGCGTGTTCTCTCTGGCTGTGTGTCTTATGGATTTTAATTCTGCTGCCCAGTTCTTTCAGCTATGCACATGTTCATTATATTATTCCTAAATCATTTATGGTTCTGTTATTCATGGATGAAATCTATTTCCCCTACATTATTTGAAAAATAATTGTTGCTATCGTTGGGGAAATTATTGTCATGACATTCTAGTAGATGTTGGACATTCCTCTAATTATCCAGATAGAGAATCATATCCTCTCTAAATAATGATCTTCCTCTTATGTAAATAAAAAGTATGCACGCACTACAAGCATTTCTGGAAGATGCTGAATGCCATTAACCCGTGGGACACATGATAGGCAGGCTGCTGGGAAGTCACTCTGGCTTTTTGATGGCCAGGCAGAACACATCTGTTTGACTATTCTAACCAGTACACCCCTGTCATTTTCTATTAGAGTTATCTATGGATAGTAAGTTACTATCTGATAACGTTCTTCTATATTAAAAAGCTTTACATTAAAAGCTTTAGTAGGGCTGGGGACATGGCTCAGTAGATAACAGTGGTTACAGGGCAAGCATGAGGACCAGAGTTCGAATCTCTAGCACCCATGTAAAAAGTCGGGCATATATGAGCATGACGGTAACCTGGCATTGATGGGGGACAGAGACGGACAGATATCAGGAGATCATAGGACAGAAAGCCTATGCAAATGGCAAACTTCTGGACTGGTGAGAGACCCTGACTCAAGACAAGAAAGTGAAGAATAGAGAGAGAAACCCAATATCCTGCTCTGACCTCTTCGTGCATGCATATAGGACTGTGTACCTGCACGCTCATGTGCATGCAACACACACACACACACACACACACACACACACACAGAGCATCAGCAACCAAGTCTAAGCAGAATAGGTGAATTAGTCCCTCTTCCTTGCCCTTACCTAACCGGGAGCCTTCTCCAGATTGATTGCATTGCCTCTAGGGGTTTCTGGACCATCTTGGTTATTTCTTTTATCTACCTATCTACCTATCATCTATCTACCTATCTACCTATCATCTATCTACCTATCTACCTATCTACCTATCTATCCATCCATCTATCTATCTATCTATTTATCTATCTAATCTGTATTTGTACTTTGCCTGAATGTATGTCTGTGCACCACATTCATGCCTGATGTGCACAGAAGCCAGAGGAGAGTGTCAGATCCTCTGGAACTGTAGTGACAGCTAGTTTCGAGCCGCCACATGGGTGCTCTGAACTGAACCTGGGTCCTCTGCAAGAGCATCCAGTGCTTTTCTGATGAGCTGTGTCTCTGCGTTCATTTGTTTTTGAGACAGACTCTTGCTAGGTAGCTTAGACCAGCCTGGATTTCTCCATCTTCCTGTCACGGCCTCTGAGCTGGAATTCTAGGCCTGTGCCCCCTCACCCAAGCCTTCTGCTTGTCTTTCTCCTCAGAATTATACAAGAGGATGCTCATGTCATAAAGTGTGGTAGGCCTGTATCTCTGGATACAAGAGGGCTCCCAAGGCAAAACCACAAGGTCAGCTGGTCCTGCCAGATTCCCCTAGAGGAAGCTCTTCATGGACATAGACCAAAAAAGGCATGCTGGTAAGAAAATATGCCCCCATTCCCCCCCCAAAAAAAGGACTGCACAACATGAGGCTGAGGGCTGTATTCATAAAATGAGGCATAACATGGTACCAGCAATGGGCTTACTCCACAGAGGTGCACCTGTGTGCTCTCTGGATGGAAGAGAAGGTGCCAGAGACAGGGAAGGCTAAGCAGGGTAGCAGGGTTGAGGTTTCCACTTCCCAACATGAATTCCCGGTTTCTGACTCGGATGGACATTGTAAACTGGTAACCTGAAGGTCAAATTAAGTCCAGTCCATTGCAATGTTGGAAATGGGTCTGTCACAGAAAACCCACAGACATCAGAAGGGGAAGCATGGGTAAAGGAGCTGCATCCCCCAGGTGAGTGACTGAGCCAACGACTCGGGGAAGAGCAGACAGCCTGCAGTGAGGCCTGGGGACCCCCACCCCTCCTGTGACTCCTGGCACAGGCAGCATCCACTGCCAGCTGCCACTGATCAGCTGGAGGAACACATCGTATCCCTACCCCTCCCATTCCTGAGGCTCACACTCCTCTGTTCCTCAGAGGCTCATGTGTACTCCCATCCTCTCTGATGAGGAACCCTGGGACCTCAGCACGAAAGAGCGGATAACCAGCATGGCTCTGCAGCCATGTTCCTCTGAACTGGAGCACAGGTTGTTGAGGATGGCATTTGCCCTCCCTGGGACCCGCTTTCACACACTGCAGGGACTGGCACTTCCTGTAAGGCTCTTCCCTTGAGCCTTTTTGAGCCCATTTCAGCCCAAACTCAAGCCATTCTGAGACAGTGACCTAAAAATATTCTGGTCACAGGCCATGTTGCCTGGCCACAATTGGCACAGCCTCGACACAAGAATTAGAGCTGAGATCGCCCTTGGCATGCCAACCCTAAGAAAGGTGTCAGTCGACCTGTCCAGCCCCAGCACAAGGCTCTACAGTGCCTGAGCCTTTCCCTCAAAGTAAACATCGCCAATATAATTTAACACGTGCCTGGATGGAATTTGTTCCACAGCTGAGACCTCAGGGGAACATAAATCTCATAATACTCTCTCAATATTTTAAGGAGAAAACAATGGGAACAGGGTGTATTCAAGTTAAAAAAAAATCAAAGCCCTGCAATCCTGCATTAAGGCAGTTGGACAGGAAGATGTAAAAGGAGGGTGACATTCAAGAGCTGAACTGGGGCTGGGGAAACTGTTCAGTCAGCGCAGTGCTTCCCTTGCAAACATGAGGATCTGAATTTCATCCCCAGAACCCATGTAGAACAGCCAGGCATGATGACACACACTGGTACACACTTGTAATCTCAAGAGCTGGGGAGGCAGAGGTCATTGAGTTTCTACTGAGCCAGCCTGGTCCACGTGGCAAGCTCCAAGACTGTAAGAGACCCTATGTCAAACAAAGTGGGTGGCATGTCAGGAATGGCACCCGAGGTTATCCTGCATATCCTCTAGCCTCTACACACACACACACACACACACACACAGTGAAGGGAGATGAAGCCGCAAGCAAGGTATACATTTGTCCTTCAACACATGACGTCATAGGCTCTGCATGGGCCTGGTGTCTTTGGGGTCCTTGCCTTCTCTGCACTGATATACCAGTTGTGAACTTGATAATAAACCTGGAGGTCCTGTCTTTATTCATATGACCAAGCAGAGAGCTTGTCCAGCGTATGGTAAGATAATATTATAGAGAAGACTGAGCACTAAGACAGCCATGCATGTTGCCCTGTGGGCAACTGAAGCTCTGGGTTTATTTGTGCCAGGACTGAAGTGACTAGAAAACTATTTTTCCTTATGAGAGAAATTACGTGTGTACACAGGTTTTGTTTTCGTTTGTTTTTTTTTTTTTTTTTTTTTTAATGTTTGCTTGGTTTAATCCTTGCTATCACTATTGTTTTGGGCCTTATGTAACCTAGACTGGCCTCAGACTCATGATGTAGCTGAAGATGACCTTGAACTCTGACCCTGCTGCCTCCACCGCCTCACCTGAATGCTAGGATGGCAGGTGGACAGCACCAGGGCCCATTTCATACAGAACTATGGGATGGAATCCAGAGCTTCATGCCTACAAGGCAAGCCCTCTTCCCAGCTGACATATATCTTCAGCCCACACACAGGTTCACTGAGTCTCAGTTACACTGGACACCTGTTCAGATGTCACCATAAATAGCTGTAGCGCTACAACAGCAGCTCACAGAGCTAGAACCAACCTGTCCCCAAGAACAGGCTAGCCCCCACTTGCCTGACTCCTTCCCCTGATCCCTCTGCCTTCTGTTGCCCTCTGGGCCAGCTTATGAAGCTAGCATCAATGGTCCCCCCCACCCCAGAGGCCTTCTCCAAAAAAATGCCAAGGCACACCTCAGACCTTCCATAAACTCTGTCAGGTAAACATGTCTCCACCAACCCCACCATGTTAAAGTCCCTTAACAGCTACTCTGCATGACAGCCTGTGGCCTGGAACTCTCCCCTGGTGCGCTCACACACTACTGCTGGGGTTGGCTTTTACGCTGTGTGTTCAGGATGTTCGGAGAGGAAGTGGTTCCCGACAGTGCAAATCTGTCTGAAGGCTATCCTGGACATCTGCCTACAAACAACTTGCAGGTCAGGAGCGGCAGCAGGCTGGACCCACTCAAGACTGGGCTGGGAGGAGCCAGATGACAATAGCTGCATTTAAGTGTCCCACTTTATTTCTGCGACTGTGATAAAAATTATCTGACTAAAACAGCAATTTAGCAGGGAACGAGGCTTATTTCTGCATACAGTTCCAAGTTATGGCCCATCATTGTGGGGAAGTCAAGACAGGAGCCTTGCACAGCTGGTCATATCACATCTACAGTCCAGAGCAGAGAGAAATGAACAAGTCAATAAATGCACACTCACTCACTGGCTTATGCCCGATTCCATTTCCCCACTCTTACACAGTCTAGGACCCCTAGGCTAGGGAATGGTGCCGCCCAGGGTGGGCTGGGTTCTTATCACGTCAATCAACTTAAGGAAGACAATCATCCCCAGACCTACAGGCCAACCTGATCTAAAATCTAGACAGTCTCTCATTGAGACTTTCTTCCCAGGTGATCCTAGGCTGTATCAAGTTGACAAAAAAAAAAAAAAACAACCACACACCCCTAATCGAAGTTCAGCTATAACTGGTCAGCAGCCCAGCCAGCACCATTTCCCTGAAACTCCCTCCCGCTGTTCCATTCTGGCTGTTTCTACAGCAGCCCAATGCTACCTTAGATACCACAAGCTCAGCACTCAGCACCAGGCAAGGGGCTCTCTGGAGGCCACAGAACAACGAACTCTCTAGAGCAGGATGAGACCTTGGGAGTTAGCCTGAGAAAAATGTACAGAATGTAATTACTTTTGCTAATACGACTCTGACTGATGGCCCTGACCTCTCATTTAATGTAATGTTATTAGTGAATATAGGACTCTATTTAGGAAACAGCAACTTAGATTCTCAGCCAAAGTGTAGGCTGACTATTACTGCTCGGGAGAGGGCTGAGTGCAGTTCCAACCCTGCACACCCAGCTCATAGCCCTGTCTTCCCCTGCTCTCCACTCCGTCGTCCATGGAATCCACAGCCTCCAGAGCACTCAGACCTGGAGAAAAGATGTGGATAAGGTGAGGCAGGACCCCAAGCTGCCATGACAGCAATATGAAGGAACAGAAGGCTGGCTCAAAACAAAAGCCACTTCTGAAAGCTCAGACAGGGCAAGTAAGGACAGAACACAGCTATGTCAGGAGCACACAGGGCTGGGCGCACGGCAGTGACCCCAGAAGAGGCCCCTGGAGATGGAGATAAGGAAAACCACTGAAGACCCAGAGGGGCAGATGAGGGAGACGGGTCTGGAGAAGGCACTGGGGCCACACGCTCCCACTGCGTCCTTGCTTTGCGTGCCAACAGTGAAGGGAGGGTGGGAAAAGAGGAGGTGGGACAGACACAGGGGGACAGAAAATACTGAACACACTGTCGGTCTGACAGATCCCGAATCCAGCAGGGAGGAAGGAGAGAGGAAGGAGGAGGGAGGAGGGATACAAGAAGGGAGTTGGGAGAGGGGAAGGAAGCGGAGGAAGGAGAGGGAGGAGGGGAGGGAGGAGGGATGCCGTGGGAGAGGGGAAGGAAGGGGAGGAAGGGGAGGGAGGAGGGGGGATGCAAGAAGGGAGGAAGTGTGAGGAAGTAGGGAAGAAGGAAAGAGGGAGCAGAGAAAGAACTGGGGAGGGAGGAGGGAGGAGGGGAGGAAGAAGGGAGGAGGGGGGAAGAAGAGAAACAAAGGGAGAGGTGTGAAGGAATGCAAGAGGGAAGAGCTGTGGAAAACCGGGATCATAGAGCAAAGCTAACAGCTTTCCCAAGACCACTTCCCAAAACGCAGGGACAACAAACTTGCTCAGATCTTCAAAGACAAGTCGAAATGGTCACGGGAAATATCAGTTAATCCCCGAAGACTAAGGACTGAAGAAATGCTTGGCCCCAACTCCAGCTATACTTTATTTTTAAAATAGGAAGGACGTAACGCCCTCAAGCCAGTTGCTTGGAAATTCACAGAGTCTTCAGGGACATCTTGGGTCACGTTATAAATAAAGCCGCCCTGCGGCTGGCTGGCACATCCTCACTCAGTGAAGGGGACCCGTGGGCATGCTGAAAGACCAACCAAAGAGCAGCCCACAAGGGCCTGGGGGTGGGGGTGGGGGGAGCTGAGATGCAAAAGCAAAGAAGCAGGGCCAGGTCCTGCTGACAGACAGGCTGAGCCTGTGCTGCCCCCCCCCCTGAAAGGGTGGAGTCCTTTCCAAAGCTTCTTCAGTCCCCAAGGGGCCCACCTAGAAAGCAGATCTGAATCCCTAGGGAGAGGTTTTTTTAAAATGAATCTTCCAGAAAGGCCGGTGATAAAAAAGAAACAAGCTTCCCGCTAGCCTAATATAGGATGGACAAGCAGAAAATATAAAAGATCAAACTCCAACCTGAGCAAGGAGGGTGAGCAAAGAGCCGCACAGGAGTTTAAAGGAACAACGCGTGAGCAGGTCCATGCTAATACATGTGGAAATCTAGAGAAAAGGGGGAATGTTTCTAGGAAACTGCGCATTCTAAAACCACGCACCAGGGGAGAGGCAATTACAAAGAAGAGCAGGACTCACGAGCAAGGGGTCTGGTCTAAGGAAAAGCATTGGTATGAGAAGGGAAGAAAGGAAGACCCCAGCTGACCCAGGCTGGAGCGGGGAGGAGTGGAGGTCGGCAGATAAGAGCCAGGCCCGTCCTTAAGACTCAGAGGAGAGCCTCCGCCAGCATCAGCCCGGGATCCCGGGTCTAGGGAGGGACATAGAGAAAATAAATGAGAGAGATACAGAGTCGAAAAAAGCAGGGGGGAAAGTATCATTGTCTGGGAACAAAAATGAGTTTTTACTTGTTGGTTGGTGGAGACAGGGTGTCCATTAGTCCAGGCTAGACTGCCTTGAATTCCTGATCTTCCTGCCTGATCTTACAAGTTCTGGGTTTACAAAGGTGCACCCCATGTTTGATTTTGAAAACAGTCTAAGAAACCTGAAATATTGTTTCCTAAGAAAGAAAGAAAGAAAGAAAGAAAGAAAGGAAGGAAGGAAGGAAGGAAGAAAGAAAGAAAGAAAGGAAGGAAGGAAGGAAGGAAGGAAGGAAGGAAGGAAGGAAGGAAGGAAGGAAGGAAGGAAGGAAGGAAAATGCTAAGTGGCTGAAGAGATGGCTCAGCAGTTAAGAGCACTCATTGCTCTTGGAGAAGAAGAGAGATTCCATTCCTGGAATGGACAGGGCAGCTCACAATGGGTTGTAACTCCAGTTCCAGGGGAGCCTTGCGCATCTGGATTCTGCAGCCACACACACACACACACACACACACACACACACACACACACGCCATGAGTGTAGGAAGTCAGGAAACAGGACGCCACTCCTACATCTCCATGAAACTGAAGGCCTCCAACAGCCAGATGCATCCAGGAAGCACGTTCTATCTTAGAAGAGCCCCATCTACATTGGCCTTGGGTCATCTGAGCAGAAAACACAGCCAAGGATACCTGAACAGTCCAGCCCACAGAACGTGGAGTTTGTGAATACATGTCATCAGCAAAGGAAATACACACTTATGAAGCAACCTATAGTGTGCAGTTCTACCCCATAGGTGCATCCTCAGGGTGCCTCATCTTAAAAGTCCCCAATCACCAAGCTCGCCCCTCTATTCTCTCTACCCCATCCATGATGTTTTCTCCAAAGGAGCCCCTACGTGTTGATCAACAGCCCTTTCTGGAGGTGAAGATCCAGCGCCTGCTCTTCCAGTCCACACAGAGTTTCTCTGAAGTACATGGTGTCTTTTCAGGGAAGCATGTTTGCTTTGTTTCTCTCTTAAATTGAGTGGAACAGATCATCCTATTAGAATCTGACTAACACAATAATGTTCTGGTATTTGTATATTTAAAAATTAATACCCCAGAGCTGGAGAGATAGATCATCTGTTATGAGCACTGGCTGCACTTCCAGAGGACCTGGGTTCAATTCCCAGCACCCAAGCAGTGGCTCCCAGCTATCTGTAACTCCAGTTCCAGGGGATCTGATGCCCTCTTCTGGCCTCCATTGGGCACTGCGTGCTTGTGGTGCATAAACATACACATAGGCAAAACACTCATATACAAAAATATTATTTTTTTAACCTTAATTAATTTCCCTTTTCCCTACTGCTACTGTTCAGGCCTCTTCTTCTAACTTCCCCCAAGGATTATTATTGTAAGCTATCTCTATATCCATCTTTCAGCCTTCTTAGTCTGCTCTGGGTCGACCACTGGCCTGGGGCTGCAGTCCCCAGGACCAGTCCCAGATGTCTCTGCATGATCATGCTCATCTGCTCCTAGCCTCTGCCTGGCATCCTGGTGAGTCTCCCTGTGCTGGCATACCCTTTGTTCTTGGAACCACGAGGCCACATGCAGTTGCTTTTCTCCTTTGTTGCCCATTCACCCCTTCCCAAGCCCTTCTCCTGGGTCATCATCCTCTGTTACAGGCAACCAAAATTGTCTCAGGCTGTCTCTTTTGTCTCATTCCCCACTGGAAAAACTCCTTCAACTTTTGTGTGTGAGTGTATGAATTTGTCTGTCTGTATGTGTGAGTGTGTGTATCTGTGTATGTGTCTATGGGAGTGTGTCTACGGGGTGGAGGTATCTATGTGTGTATTTGTCTGTGTGCATGTGTACACCTGTAGAAGCCAGAGCTCAACCTCAGATGTCTCCCCTCAAGAACCATCCACCTTGATTTTGAGACAGGGGTCTCTCACTGGAACCTGGGGCTCACCAAGGAGTCAAGGCTGGTAGACCACCTAGCCCAAGGATTGCTCCTGTCCCCACAAGGTTTACAAGCAGGTGCCCCTATGCCCAGCTTTTTATATGGGTTCTGGAAATCAAATTTGGGAGCCTCATGCTTGCTTGGGAACCACGTTACCAACCGAGCTATTTTCTCAGCCTCCTGTCCCTCAGATCTCAATGTCATCCAGCTCACACCTCCGAAGCTGTCAGTGTAGACGTGAAAGAACAGAAGCGCGAGACCATCTCACTTCCCAGCGTAGTCCCTTGCCTCCCATCTCTCTGTGATTGATAACATCTAAAGTGCTTGGCACACGCACCCTATTGTGCACAGCAGAAATCCCCCATCCCCCTAGCAGTTCCTTCGGCTTCACCCTTCTCTACTAACCAGACTCAACCTACTCTGGCTCATTATTTCCCTCTCACACAAGCTCCTGCCAAGCTTAGGACCAGAGTAATGATCCCAGTGGCTTGGATACCACCTTCTCACACCACCCCCGGCGCAGCGCAAACATCATCTTCGCAGACACAATTCCAAACAAGCCCATCCTGAGCTCCTCTGTCACCAGCTGTCTGCCACCAAATCTTTAGACTCCCTTCAATTTGTAAGGAATCTTTTTTTTTAACCTGTTTCCAAATGTGTCTACTGTTACCCTACCCTCCTCCACCAGCAGTCTGAGGCCCTACAAGACTGGAATCTTCTCCTGACACCACGAAGTACTGGCGGATTTGTTGTGAAGATTTTTCAGATGTGCCGAAGGAAGTTAATTGCGGTGTAGTAATTAACCCTGTGCCATCTGCTAAACAAAGGTTAGCGCATACACTCGGAGGGTTAATATGCAGTCGTGAAGGAAACAACCTAGCTCTCCGTGTTGCAAATTAGAAAAAGAAACTCCCAGAAAGTGAGGAACTCGGAAGGTTCCAAAGAGCGAAAAACAGCAAGTTTCAACAGGGCGGATGCACCACTCTCCCAGGCACAAGAGCATCATGAGTAAGTCGGTTGCCTGCAGCCTGCCAGTGTATCTCAGAGATCTGTCCCCATGCACAGAAATCACACTCCCAAGCACCGCACACTCTCAAGATGACTGTTCCAGAAGCAAGCCTACCCCAAGGGGACCAAATGCTCTTCCAGAAGGACACCGAGCCCACGTTTTAAGTCAGCCTACTCTGGCTAGTGACATAAAAAAGCTGCCAGGGATTATTTTTTCCCCCAAACTGGTATATATTCATTGTACATGACACTGTATTACATAACAACTTTAAAAAAAAGATTTCTTCTTATTTATGTGTTTGCGTGTGTCTACCACATGTGTGCAGGTACCCCAGGGAGGCCAGAAGGGAGCATGGGATTGGAATCAGATCACCTGGAGCTAGAGTGACAGGCATCTATGAGCCACCCACCTGGGCACTGGGAAAGGAACCGGAGTCCTCTGGATGAGCAGCCAATGCTCTTAACCACTGAGTTCTCTCTCCAGCCCCACATAAGGACAGTTTTCATACAAGTATATATTGCATATTAAACATGCAATATATACTTCTCCTTTCCCCCCCTCCTCTAACCTGTCAGTCCCTATTTCCCTAGACAGTTTTGCTTACTTGCACCTCATCTGGACACACAGGCTTTTATGCGTCTATATAAAATCGAGGCTTCACCATGAGAGAAAACATAATACTCCCCTTTCTGAGACTGACTGAATATGCTTAATATAATAATCATCTCTCGTTGCAACCATCCTCCTGCAAACACCATAATTTAGTCCTTCTTCGTGGCTAAATAGGATTTCCCTGTGTATATGCCCCTCATTTTTACACCTGACTCCTCTGTTGAGGTTGGCTCTACAGCTCGTATTCTTCATACAATGCTGCAGTGAATGTGAGCAGCTAGTTATCTCCGAGATGTGGTGATCGGGGGGTCCTTTAAGAAAATATCTATGAGAGCTGTACCTGGGTCACACAGTAGGTCTATTTTCAGGTTTTTGTTCATAGTTTTGTTTTTTAACGTTGACCAGTCACGTCTTACAAATTCTACTTTTTAAAAATTTTTTATTTTATGTGTGTGAGTGGTCTCATATGGTACATATGTCTGTGTACTATGTGCATGCCAGGAGCCTGTGGAAGCCAGGAGAGGACATTGGGTCCCTTGGAACTGGAGTTACAGATGGTTTTGAGCCACCATGTGAGTTCTGGGAATTGAACCCAGGTCCTCTGGATGAGCAGCCAGTGCTCTTAACCACAGAGTCATCTCTCCAACCCCTATTTTATACTGCTTCCCATAGTGGCTGCACTGGTGTACATTCCCTCCAACAATAGACAAGGATTCTTTCTGTTCCCATCCTCACCAGCATGCATTGTTACTGTTTTCTTAATGGGGGGGGGTGGACTCTTATTGTAGTACTAATCTGCATTCCCCTGATGGCTGGTGAGTTGAACACATTTTAATGTGACCTCTTGTTTTCAAAGGTATGTGTGCGCATCTGTCTATCTGAGGAACTGAAAGAAGATTTCCCCCAAATTGGGTTTAACCAGTTTACTGAGTCTTTCCTCTCTCTGCCTGATGGCATTCCGAACACCAGTTATTTTCTGCTTTTGGGACGTCTGTTGTTCGAATTGTCTTCAAGGACTTTGTTAACAATTAGAAATTAAAGCTATTTTTCTCGGAAAAAAAATATAGACAAAAGCTGTGATTAAATAGCTGTGTTGATTCGGGATATGCCAGGCAAGGCTTGGTTCTCATCTACAGCCAGACAACCCTAGAGATGTTCGGACAGCAGCTGGAAGCCTGAGGGCACAGGGTGTGCCTTCTTCCTTTCTCCATTACCATAGTGGATGGTTCCCACTGGTTATGATGACTCATGTCATCTTGAGACAATCTAGAATCACCTCAGAGATGGGCCTGGGAGGGGGGGGCGCATTATCTTGATTCCATTAATTGATGTAGGACGCCCTGCCCACTGTGGGCGGTGACATTCCCTAGCTGGGATCCTGGACTGTGTGAGTGGAGAAGGGGAGCTGAACAGCAGTCTGCATTCATCCCTCTCTGTTCCTCAGTGTAGACCTGAGGTGACAGCTAATTCAGGTTCCTGCCGCCTTGACTCCTCCCAGCATGATGGACCGACCATACCCTGAAACCGTGAGCCGAGATAAATCCATCCTTAAGTTGCATTTGTCTGAGTATTTTATCACAGCAACAGGTAAAGGAACTAAGGCACAGGTAAAGGATGCTGCTGCATCGGGGATGTGCTGCTAATCTGTTGATTACTTCTAGCAACACCTGCCTGCAGACAACCAGAACCGGGTGTGTTGCAAAAGCTTCCCATTTCAGAATTTCAAAATATATTTTCTAGGGCCATGTCTGTCTTTTTGGGACTGTATCAAGAGACATTTCAGAATTCAAATGTAGATACTCACATGGCCATGATTAAAAACTCCAGCATCGATATTGTGATGTTGACTGACATCCATCAAAATGTCTAACATGGGTCACCAACATTGGGGTGGAGTGGAACAAGAAGACATATCATCAATTCCATTCCAGATAGGGAAACTGAGTCACTTGACTCTCTTGAGCAAGCCAACTCAAGGTCCCTTCTTCAACTCTACAGGGTATTTTGTGGCAAAAAGCCTATTTGACTTACCATCTTCCCAGACCAGACAAAGGCTCAATATTAGTTACAGGAAAGTAAGCGTCAAATAAAACACACAGATGTAGAAAAGCTGAAATATAAAAGAAGTCAATTCCACCTCTGAGCCTATAAAAAGAAAATGAAAATGATAGAAGGCACAATTAAGATGGAATAGGAGAAAGGGCTATTTGTAAGCATGTCTTTCCAAGTCTCTGGGAAAAGGCTGATTTCTAAGGCAGGGGTCAAAGGCTGGCTTTGAATGCCCCCCTGGCATCTCTGTAGCATCGATACTTTTTTGCTGGTACAAGGCTTCTGATCACAGCGTTTGCTCAAACAAAGTCAGATGACGTCCTAACATGTGAGTGAATTATTCTTCTAAAATACCAGCATAGTTCTATCGAAGACAGAAATTCTGTAATATAATCGCAAACAGGAACCTAAATAGATAGCATATTTCAAATAATGAGTCAGCTCTTACTGCAGCCATCCAATTTCATCCAAGAATAGCACTTGGCTAATTAGCCAGGAGTCAGCTTAATCGCAAGCTGACATTCATAAGAATAGAAATGGATTGTATGAAAAAATTGTTTACGGCTTGCAAAAGAATGGTTAAGGCTGGTAATGTAGGAAATTGGTGCAGTGGGCTCACTTCTCATAAATATGCAAGGGCTGCAGTTAAAACGCCTTGCAGAAAAATCTCCACAGCACCTTCACATTTTCATGCACTGCGTGTGTGTGTGTGTGTGTGTGTGTGTGTGTGTGTGTGTGTGTGTATCAGACGACAACCCCAGCTGTCATTCTTCAGGTACCACATCTTATGTTTTAAACTCAAGAGTATGCTGGGCTGGCTATCCCCTTCCAGCCCCAGAAGTCCACCTGTCTCCACCTTCCCAGAGCCAGGCTTACACAGCATGCTGCCATCCGCTTTTTAAATATGAGTGCTGAGGACTGAACCCAGAGCCTCATGCTTGCAAGCAAACACTTTAGTGAACGAGCCAGCCTTGTTTAATACGTATTGACTGGAGACCCACTAGGTGTCAGGTGTTGTGATAAGTTCTTCACAAAGTGAGCTTCTGTTTTTAAGAGCACTGGGGAAATAAAGGCTGGTCTCGGTCTCAAGCCTGAAGTGCTGTTTAACTGTGAGGCAGGGTGTCTGGCTGTCTATCCCAGTCTCAGAGATCCTTCATTTCCTGGCTGTGAACCCAATGGGGGCGAGAGAGAAAAAAATATAAGGTAACAGTAAACTGGTGAGTGTGTGACCCCTGCATACAGGTTTTCCAAGATGGCAGGTGGCCTTCCCTCTGAAGGCCACAAGCTTGGCTGCCTCTGAACACTTCCTGAATTTGTGTGGTAACGGGAGAACAGAAGGTCCCCTTGCAGTCATTCCTAAGAAGTCACTGAAATTGACATGACACCCCGTCTCTTTCTTCCCCTGCCAGGTATCATGACCCCTGGCTAGCTGGAGAACAAGCTGAAAATGAATGAGAACCTGGGTTCTTGCTGTTAAACAACAGGACACCTTCTCGGGTTGGTTATCAAGTCCTTCAAGACAAGAGATGGGTCTCACCCTTCTCACCCACCCTGCCCCACGTGGCCAACACTGTGCCTCCACCACAGGAAGAGCAAGTCAACAGATGAGAGCTGGCATCTGGCTTCACCTTTCTCTGTCTTAAAATAACCGGACAAAAGTGAGGGGGATTGCTGAGTTGGCAAACTGTTTGCCTTGTAAAAACCCAAAGGAGCAGAGTTTGATCCCTAGGACCCACCACCCCCAGGTCTTTGAACTTCCCACTCCATTCTCCATGAAGCAAACACAAACTCCTCCCCACCATGGGACTGCTCAGCCTCCATCTCTCAGGTCCCAACCATAGCTGAGATCAAGTTCTTCAGCTACCTGGATCCTTCCAGGGCATCTTTTTTCAAAGACTGTGATCCCTGCACTAAATAAGGGCCAGCAGTTAGAATGCTACTCTTGTTCCCAGGTACAGCTCCTCAAAGTCCTGCCCATCACTGTTCTTTCTGCACCTCCTGACTACACTATGAGAGCAGAAAGGGTCCCCAAGAGCCCTTGTGGAGCTGAAGGAATAGAGACATGGAACCAATGAGGCCATTCCAATGTACAAAGCCAGCATACAAGCCAGGCGTGTAATGTGCAAGATACACACACCCAGTGTGGGTCTCCCCACGTGCTCTAAACTCAGGATTAGCCCCAGGGTTATTTAAACACCGTCCTTCTTCTTTAAATAGAAAGAGAGCAGAACCCCATTCAATTCAGAATGCACCTACTCAGGTTTTTACACCCAATACCTCCAACAGGACTTTGGGACTTCACTGTAACATACAATGACTCTAGTACAAATGAGCTCATGTTCTGAGTACAGAGATGCGATTACTATGCACACAGAACCTGGAGGAAAAGGTAAAACTGAATTAGATGACCCTCCAGTTTTCATTAATGCACCCAAAGGAATTAAAGGAGGCCTGAACCAAGTTCCATTAAACCCGAGGACAGTGAATATAACTCCAGTTCTCTGGTCACCCCCATAATCTTCTTCTCTATCTTCCTCTTCTACCTGTTCCTGGTTTTCTGTCCCATACTTCTACCTAAACTGTTTGAAGAATAAATCTGAAATGAACCATTTATTCCCTAACAGAAACATTCCATGATCAAAAAGTATCCGAGAGACACTGGACTCAAGGTATAGACACAGAATTTCCTCCCTTTGGAATCCCTGAGCCTTCATTATAATGCTGCGTACTGTGAGCCTGCCTTTCCCAAATGTGTCCCAGCAGACAGAGTGAATTGCATGGATAATTTCACATGTGAGATGTACACATAAACGGTCACCTTGGTTAAGGAGTGTTTGAAGTAGTTCAAAGGGCTGCTCTTCCATGGGATCTGGATCTAGGCTGGCCTCCAAGCCCCAATTTAGTCAAGGATGGCCTTGAACTCCTGATCTTCCTGCCTCCGCCTCCTGCATGCTAGGTTTACAGGTGTGTCCTACCACATCTGGTTTATGTGGTGCTGAGGATTAAACCCAGGGATTTGTGCATGCGAGGTGAACGCTCTACTAACTGAGCTACTGTCCCAGCCTCAGGGTTTGGATTTAACAAGGACAAATCTACCTGGAACCTCCAGCCTGACTCTCAAGTAGACATCAAAGGCATTAATGGACCTTTTGGTTCACAACTCCAGGTGATGGACATCTGCCCTCCTTTCCAAACTGCAAGATGACTGGGAAGGTGATCCCAGAACATTCCATAGCAGACATTGGTCTTCGTGTGTGTATACAGTCTATCTGGGCTAAAGAAATGTAAGATATTGGGGGTTGGGCAGGAGACTCAGTGGGTAAAGTGCTTGCTGATCAAGTAGAAGGACTTGAGTTCAGATCCCCAATACCCATTTAAAAAGCCAAGTGTAGCCAGGCATGGTGGCACACCCCTTTAATCTCAGCACTTGGAAGGCAGAGGCAGGTAGATCTCTGTGAGTTCAAGGGCAGCCTGTTCTATGCAGTGAATGCTATGCCAATTAAGGCTACATTCTCTCTCTCTCTCTCTCTCTCTCTCTCTCTCTCTCTCTCTCTCTCTCTCTCTCACACACACACACACACACACACACACACACACACACACACACACAAAGCCAAGTGATGATGATGTATGCCTATAATCCTAGGGCTGGGAAGGCAGAACCTTTGGATACTTGGGGCATGCTGGACAGCCAGGCTAGCCAATAAGTCAGTACCAAGTTCACTGAGAGAGCTTGTCTTGAAAAATAAAGTAGGAGATTGATAGAGCAAGACACCTGATATTGGCCTCTGGTCTCCACACCTCCATACGGACATGAAAAGGCATATATACATATAACACACACGCACGCATGCACGCACGCATGCACCCACGCATACACTCCTATCCCCCAAAAGAATACTAGGGAAAAAAAGAAAAGAAAAAGAAATTTAAAACATTGAACAAGCTTTAACTGAGGACAAAAATGGGAACAGAAAATGGCATAAAAACACACCTGGGCTATTTGGAGTTGAGCTCCTCAAACCTTGATGCACAGGGTACCACCTTGGGTCAACCGCAGACTTCAGCCTCTAAGAAAGACATGAACTTGCATTTCCAGCCAACTCCCAGCAATGATGGTCACTGGCCACGTTTGAGCAGCAGAGATCTAGGCAACCCTGACACACACTGTTCTTTGGTATCACTATCATGACAGCTGCTTAATGAGCCAGAGTGGAGGCTTCCTTTATCGAAGGGATATTTCATCTCTTACTATGGCTCGGGCACCATGCTAGGTACTGAGGACATCACAGAGCCGAAAACAGATGTGGTCTTTGGACTCGAGGAGCCAGTTCAGTGGGGAGGCAGAAAACAGGTACATCAGACAGACAGTTAAGTGTGAGATAAAGACAAGCTTGAGGTTTGAACAGACCAGCAGGCGGCACATCAGAGGGCAGAAGTGGAGGGGTCAGTCATGCAGGCATGGCCAGGCTAGGGGATACTGGGGATGGACACGGATACTGGAGGGAGGAGGGGCCGATTGGGAAAGGAGCTAAGAGAGTACCCAGGACCGGGTCCTGTAGGAGGACCCGTGGGATGAAGCTGTTGATCCCACACAGACTACAAGGAAAAGACAAGCAAGAGCAGACAAGCAAGATGAGGCGGAGTCCAGAAGACACCAGGCAGGAGCCCCTGGGGTCATCTCCAGAGAGACCCAAGATACATCCAATGCCTCAAAGGGACCAGCAACCTCTTTAGAGAGAGACTCTGCACCTGGGCTTAACTGAGGAGAGGTCACATGGGTACCTCTCCCTGGCACGGACTCAAATTCAAGATCTACTGCAAGAAGAGGTAACACAGCTAGCTGCTGGGAGCTGCAAGGGAACTTGGTAAGAAACCCGGAAAACAGAAGAGAAACCAATTTGACTACATATTCCAACCCATGGAGTAAGGAAGAACCCCCCACTCCTCCCCCCCCCCATTATTAAAGGGCTTGCCTTATAAGCATAAAGACCTGAGTTCCATCTGTAGAGCCCACACCAGAATCTCCAGCCATGGGAGTACACGCTTCTAACTTCTGCTCTAGAGAAATGGAGACAAGAGGATTCCCAGGGCTCCACTAGTAATGAGAGACCCTGTCTCAAAAAATCAAACCCAGGCAGATGGCACTTTTCAAGGGTGATAGCTGAGGTTGTTCACTGGCCTCCACCCACACTCAACTTTCAATTTATGAAATGGAGTCAGGCAGTAATTAGTTGTTTTCTGGGAAAATACTCTGGGCCTTGCCCTGCCAAGGCTCTTCCATCTGCAGAACAGCCTCCATCAGCATCTCTGGCTAAGTCCTCACACGACTGTCCTAACACTTTCTGGTGTTTTTAAAATGTTTATTACACCTGTGAAGATGTAGCCCTGTCTCTGGGGTTTTTTGTTGTTGTTGTTTTTTGTTCATTTGTTTTTGTTTTTGTTTTTTTTTTTTTTTTCAGTTTCAACCATGTCCTAATCCACCACAGGGTAACACTAGCATGTGTTACAACTGGATACTTGAGTCACCAGAATTTGTTTGCTGAGGCCCTAGACCCCATGAGGGCGGTTATCAGGGCTGGTCATGTTCAGATGTGGTCACAAGGGTGGGGCCCCAGGAAGGGATTAGTGCCATTCTGAGGAGATAAAGATATACAACAGTACCCTCTCTCCATCACATGAGTGCACAACTAGGGAGGAGCCACCTGTAAACCAATGACATCTTGATCTTGGTTGTCCAACCCCAAGAACAGTGAGACACAAGTCTGTGTCTAAGCTGACCATTGCACCATCTAAAGCAGCCAAGGATCCAGAGACTCAGGAGTCATGTGTTGGGCCTGGCCTGAATTAGGGCTCCAGCTGCCTCCAGATCCTCCCTCCAACTTGAGGAGGCATTTCCTCTACAGCTGAATACAGAGGAGGAAAAAAATCGAGCCTGTCTTTGAGGGATGGTCCCTGGGTAGCTGGCTGTTTTCTGTCAGGCATCAGCAGCTGTTTCATAGGTTGGTCATGTCCCTTTAGCATGGATTGTCAGTCACTTCCTCTAGGCAGATAGCTGGCAGCTACTCTCCGGGCTCTTTAAAATGTCATAGGAGCCATATAACCTGCTCCCCTTTTTGGCTTCCCTCACAGTCTCTTCCTCAGTCTCGTTTAACCTGGCAGTGCGACCCTCTCTCTCCTGCTGCTGGAGTCTCCCATTCATTCACTGATATGGGGATTCACTGACTGTCCATGGGAATGCTGGAGAGAAGTTTAAGCCCAGGAACCTTCCACAGTGTCCTCTGGATCAATCCACAAGAAACGCATGCACCCTGCATCCTGGCACACCATGAGACCTGGAAGTATCCTTTCTGTCCCTCTTCACATCCCAGGAGCACCACATGCTAAACTTGATGTATTCACTTACCACCTTCAGACCAGAGACAGGTACACCATGGCATGACAGAGCCTGGGTCACATGACTCTGTATTATACTGTCTCCTTGAAAGGCCAGGAATCCCATCCAATGGCCCCACTGACCTGCCCTAGGATGGTGACTTCATCAAAAGCATTACCCTCCTCCCAGACACGAACATCACACTGAGAGATTCTGGATGACAAGTATATTCAGGATGGATGAGCTGAGGTGTTGGGAGCCATTTGGGGGTTAAAAAAAAAGTCTCAGGAGTCTGCCTGTGGCTGTCCAGTGGCTAGGGTGGAACCTCTACTGCTTGAGTCTCTAAACAATCCTAGTGTGAGGCACCTGTATTGCTGACCAGTGTTAGGATCATAGCTTAAGTGAGAACAGATATTCCCTGCAGGAAACTATTGAGAGACAGAGAGAGAGAGAGATGGAGGGGGCATGATTGACACAGCAAGACAGGAAGAGGTACAACAGCATCCCATCCCAGGGCCCCACTCACATGTTCCAGGATGGAGACTCCATCAAAAGCATTATCCTATCGTGCACCAAATCCCAACTGCCATACCTACATCTAGCTGCAAACCACCATTTAGCTGTTCTAAACTGAAAGCCAAGCAAGCCCATCCTTTCTGCACTGACTGCCCAGATAAGCAGATCCCTCATAGGAGAAAGGATAGGATGCAAAGGAACTACCTTCAGCACCAAGTAGCACTGAAGCCTCTGTGGACTTAACACTCAAATAAACAGGAGCTTGGGGACCAGCAAGATGACTCAGTGGGTAAAGGGGCCTGCCACCAAATTTGATGACCTGAGTTCAATCCCCAAGTCCCATGCATGTGGTGGAAGAGAGAACTGACTCCTAAAAGCTGCCCTCTGACCTCCACAAGTGCACTGTGGTGTGTTCCCCCAAAACACATGTAAATGCATGCATGCATACATACATACATACATATATACATACATGTAATAAAGAAGGAGCTTGGTAAGAAAGGTTCAAGAACATGCAACCATTTATGGCCATCCTCCATTCTATGGATAACACCTAACAAGATCATTTTACTCATCAAGATAAACCCCAAAGATCCCTTCTATGGGGCACTGGTGCTACCCCAGTTTGGTGGGCGAGGGCTAATTTTACATGTCTTCCGGACCTTGACTCGGCTCTTGTGAGGTCCCTGCATCAGGATGGTGACTCCCACAGGAGCACTCTCTGGGCCCCAGCAATAATGTGCGAAGGCCGGAGGCGTTGAAATAAGCAATGTCCTCCACAGGCCCAGGTGTTTCACCCCTTGGTCCCAGTAGATGGCGCTGTTCGGGGAGGTTGCCAGGGGAAGAATGTCAATGCAGGTAGGTTTTGAGGGCTTATCGCCTCACCCCACTTGCCTGTGGTGCTTCCCTTCCTGCTTCCTATGTGTGAATGCAATGTGACCAGCCCACTTCTGGTTCCTGCTGCCATTCCAAGCTGTGACGGACTCTACCTCCTTGGAACCGTAAGCCAAAATAAACTGTTCTTTCCTCAAGTTGCTTTTGGTCATGCGGTTTTGTTTTGTTTTTTTTTTTTTTCTTTTTTTATCCCAGTGCCAGAAAAGCTACTGACATGAAACCCAAATGCAATAATCTAACTTGATTTCCCAGGAGAGACAAATGTAGCCAGATATCATGGACTTCAAAAAAAAAAAAAAAAAAAACAAACATGGCCTGGGATGGAGAGCCCAGCCAGGCACTGCCAGAAAAGCTAGTAGTGAGCCAATGGCAGTGACAGAGGGAAGTATTACAGAGGAATAGAAGAGCTCTCACACAACCTGGCCGTCAAACAGGAGAGTTAGGAACAGTTTGGCAATGTCTTCCTTGAGGTGCCGAGTGATACTTCCACCATGAGCTGAGAGGCTGTGCTAGTAACTCTATTGTAAAAATTAGAGTATGGTGAACCACACAATGTATAGAAGTATGGACCATTGTGAACTGTCCTCACAGGCTCCTGTGTTTGAGCACTTGGTTCCCAGCAGGTGGCGCTGTTTGTCGAGGCTGTAGAAGTCTGATGGACAGAGCCAGGTCACTGGGGCAGGCTTTGAAGGTTTGATCTGCCTCTTCTTCCAGTCTCTGCTGCCTACCAGCTGTGACGTGAGCAAGCAGCAACCCCACACTCTGGCTGCCATACATTCTACCATGGTGGACCGCAATCCCTCTGATGCCATGAGTCAACATAGCCCTTCCTCCCTTAAGTTGCTTCTGACGGTGTTCTGTAACACTGACAAAGAAAATAACTAATACAGAATTGTATTGGATCATCATTGATTGATGTTCAGAAGGCAATGCAACATTTGAAAACTCAAAACACTAAACAGAGCAATTATAACTGAGCCTTTCCTTTGGGGCTTCTCTGCCTGCTTAGCCTCCTGAAACTCTACCTACAACCTCTGAAACAAGTGGTGCTCCCATCCCCATTCTAAAGATGAAGAAACTGAGGCATGAGGAAGCAAAACAAGCATCCCCAAAGCCCACAGAGACAGTCAAGAGCAGGGCTAGGTCTCTATAAGGTAGTCCACGATCTCCAAGGGTCTAGAGCTTTCTCTGAGAGAACATGTGTCCATACAGCTCCTGGCTCATCCCTTCCATGCCTGGCTCTCTTTGTACAACATCTAGCAATGCTGGTTTGGCATTATGGTTTATTAGGCTCAGTCCCCAATCGTTTCTGTCCTGCCTAATTATCAGTTGTTAGAACCTGTGTTCTGAGCAGGTGCAGCTGAAGAAGCCAGGCTCACTTTGTTTCCTGCTGTGACATTTCACTAAATTAAATCTTCAAACTTTCCCCCACCACGGACAGAGACATACTTAACAGATTACAGAGAGCCTTGAGTGTAAAGAGGCAGCTGCAGAAGTTCGCGTTTTTCATTGGAAGAGAAAAGTTAATTTTTGATCCCCCCCCCCACCTCAATTAAGCGCCTTCCACACTAACAGATGCAAAGTGTGAGGACTGATGCCTTTAATGTGAGCACGAACCAGAAAGCAGATCCATTCGGAAATAAAATATGAAGAAGCAGCCTTTTGCATTCGCTAAGTGATTAAAAAAGTAATCTTCCTGAAGTGATGTGCCACGTATTTGTTTATATTAATGTTAATAACTTACAAACTAATGATAAATGTATGATAATTTATTCTAAGTGAAACGAAGTGTGCCCCGAAGACAGACTCTGTAAATGGAAGCTCATGCTCACCCGAGTTTGGGGCAGGAGCATTAATAACTGGATTCTCCTACTGCAGCAAAAATTATCATATGCAAATTACATGCAAATGTGCCCCCAACAGCCATATGGGGGCCCCAAGGGAGCCTGGGAAGCAGAAACCCTTGGCCGGGTTCTGCACAGTGACCTCGCCTTCTGTGGCAGGGCTCAGACAGCAGTTGCTCTCATGTCACAAGACTCCATTAACTTGCTCTTTGGGCATATTTAAGATTCAGGATTCTTCATCTCTCTTCTCTGTACATAAATAGAATTAATAAAAGCCACCTAATGTCCTATTATGTACATTTAAAAATCATTAAGCCAAACTATGCCTGTGAATTTAAAAATTATGTAATTATTATCTTCATAAATAATACAAACAATTCCAATTTATCCACGCAGATAGAACCAAACTCTATCGGCATCCATGTACTCTCTCCCTCGCCCACCGTTGTGACCATCCTCTGATGTGTGGAAGACCTGTGAGATATCAGTCACCACTTGACACTCAGAATTCAAATGTCCTCTCTCCTCCTTTCATCTCTCCCCCTCCCTCTCTTACCCTACCTCTCCTCGCTCTTCCTCTCTCCCCCATCAGCTCAGCCCTTGAGGTGTCTCTGCCAATGGGCCCCTTACTTCTTGCATTCCCACCACACAGCTGAAATAGTCTTTTGGCCTGGTTTGTTCCCTGAGCCCTCAGCCACACTCCATGGACAGGGATGCCGTCCCTGGTCAACCCTGGGTGACACACCGCCTCTGGAATGAGAGTTGGTCCTTGCCCCATCCAACATCACTTGGCAGAGCTGGACCAAGCTGGCGATCCTGGGCCATGCCACAGGGTGAGAAAATGAGGCAGGTTGTGGACCCTGTGTACTGGGGTCACCTGGAACGACACTGCCCTTCCCACAATGTGGAAGACAAGGGTGCCTCATACTGTAAGCTGGAGTCTCAGAGTGGGGGCAAGTGGGCTGGGGGCAACACTGTCTAGCACTTTCTGGGACCCCATTCTACTATCAACCCTGGCTGGCCATCATCAGCACCTGCCCCTAACATAGGGGATCCTTCACAGTAACATCCTTTGCAAATGGCAAAAGGCTCTGGAAAATTTGGAGCCCTTCTGCCTAAAACTGCTCCTGCTCAGGACAGAACATCTTGGTTTCAGGTGCATATTGCACAGTCAATTGAATTCAACTCCACCTAGACCTTTCAGACAGCGCTCCAGGTGAATGGCCTTCATATTGTTTGGGGTGTTCAAAACGATATTGTATTTTAGTATGTATGTAGGGATGTGTGCATGCTCATGTGTGTTCTGGTGTATGTGTGTGAACATGTGCGTATGTATTTGCATATGCATGTGTATGGAGGCTATAAGACAACCTGACATGCCATTCCTTAGGAACCGTCTAAGCCTTCTGTGGCAAAGACTCTCACTGGCCTGGAACTGACCAAATAGTTTAGACCAGCCTTGGTGCTCCAGGATCCCCTCCTACTTCTGCCTCCCCAGTGCTAATACACAAGTGAGAGCCACCACACTCGATATTTTTACATAGTGCTTAAGACTAAAGCCAGGACCTTATGCTTGCAAGGCAAGTGCTTTACAATTCAGCCATCTCTTCAGCCCATAAGGGAGCTGCTTGTAACACAGACTGAGTACATCACACCCTCACATACACCAACCTTGTCCCCTTCTCACCCCTTCCCTGCAGACATGTCCCCAACTGCAGCCCTGGTTTTGCTTTCTCTCCCCCATGAACTGCTTCTCAACCAAATTAGATAACTAGGTCTGGGGATGTTGGCTGTTGTCCCCAAATGCCTGCACACCTAAAAATAACACTGTAGATCTACAGATGGAGCTGAGTCCACACAGAGGGGCTGAGGCCAGCACTGTGCTTAAAAACAGCCCACAGCTGACCATGGTGAGTGGAAGCCACATGTTCTGCTCTGCAAAGGTTTGCATACTGGGGCCATGTGATCCCTTGGGCATCTGAGCCAGAGGGTGGAGCCTACAACTCTTGGGCATTCTACAGGCAGCCACTCAGGCTGGCAAGCATGGTACTATGGGAACTGAAATTTGATGGACAGGAGTGGAATGCCCAGGTCTTACATGCTGAAGATGAACACAGCTGAACTTCAACACTGGGCATGGAGAGAGGATTCCTATGTTACAGGATGCATTCATGTTTGAGGGTCATTGCTGCGTGTGTCACATAAAGCACCATGGGTAAAGAAAAACAGTACCAGCTTGAGGAGTTCAGGGGCAAGCAGAAAATAACGCAGAACCGAGTTTGGCTTAGTTAACCACAGCTTGTCTTCAAATTGGTAGATTAACTCAATTGTTAGACTTATAATAGCCACCCCCAAATACTGCAATATGAGAGAGACTTGTGTTTTCTGGGAAAATGCAAAATCCCTGACATGTAGGGATGTCTGATTAAATGTGTATTGTATGCCAGCTTCCTGATGTGAACACTCCCTTCAGAAAAAGAGAGGAGAGGCTCATGAGACTAGAGGGGTAAATAAACTTCATGTGTCTAAGGGGTTTTTCACAGGGGCCTGGGTGAGGGGTTACTCACAGGGCCTGGGTGAGGAGCTACCCACAGGAACATGGGTGAGGAATTTCTCACAGGGCCTGGGTGAGGAGTTACCCATAGGATCATGGGTGAGGGATTTCCCACAGGGCCTGGGTGAGGAGTTAGCCATAGGAACATGGGTGAGGGGTTTCTCACAGGGCCTGGGTGAGGGGTTGCCCACAGGAACATGGGTGAGGGATTTCTCACAGGGTCTGGATGAGGGATTACCTTGGATTATTTGTAGTCTCCACTTCTCCAAGGTCCTTCTCTGTTGTTATAGACACAATCTACAACTGCTCAGGGAGAGCACTCTCTCACCTGTGGAGCTGCCTGAAAACTGCTCCTGGGTTGCAACTTTCTTTGGAGCCTTCACCCCTGTTAGCGTGGGCTTTTTTGATGATGGAGCAGCTTTTGAGTCATCCATACCACTGAGTTAATCTACCAATTTGAAGACACCCATGCTCCTGTAGGTAATTCCCCCACCCAGTCCCCTGTGAGAAACCCCTCACCCAGCCCCCCCTCCCCCGTGAGAAACCCCTCAACCATGCTCCTGTAGGTAATTCCCCCACCCAGTCCCCTGTGAGAAATCCCTCACCCCTGCTACAAAGACTTACTCCAAAGAGGGTAGCCTCTCACTCATGTTCCTATAAGTTACTCCAATAAATCACTGGTTTACCAAGTTCGACTTTCATACAGTCATTACTTTGGTCTGTTGTCAGTTCTCTTTCTGCAGTGAGTGGTTGTGTATGTTGCATCTCCCCCAAGAAGAGTCTCTCATACTATAACCCAGCAGGATGCTGGCCATGTACCAGATGTTCCTGTGATCACTCATGTTTCCTCAGCGCCTTTGCTGTCAGATAATGACTATGACAGCCAGCTGTGACCAAGTGCTGAAATGGCCAAGATCCCTGGTTGCCAACTCATTCCACGGTCGAGCAGTCCCCACCCTTACCCCAGGGCTAGCAGAGCCCTCTAGAACCAGAAGGCAGGACTACAATATGCCTAAGTTCCCATCAGTCAGAACTCTGAGCTCAGGACTCTAGCATTCTACCCTAAATATGTAGCAGGTACAAAAAGGAAACCTGGAGTGTTTAGTCTGAGACATTACGGTACTCACAACTTAGTCTACTCTCCCAGGACAGCAATTGAATATCAAGTCAACTGTAGGACAATTTCCTATCCATCATATCTAATATAGAATGAGCACACAGCCCACATTTAATACCACTGCAGCAGAGCCTAGCTATAAAGAAGAGAGATTTATTTTTTTATGAAGTCCCTAAAACAGTTCTCTCTCCCCTAACTGCCTCTTCACAGTTGGCTGAAGCCTCTGTCCTAAATGCCCCACTCCATCTCTGCAGGTATTTGGGGCCTGGGCCTTCATGAGCTTGGAGTCCTCAAGATACACATTCACAGGGTCCCAATATCTTCACACTGTTTCCTACTGGCCATAGAATTGTTGATTTTTAATTAAGGAATCCTTACAAATGAATGAATGGCTTGTGTCTCTGTGAATGGAGATGATGATGATGATGATGATGATGATGATAATGATGTGCATGAGTGTGTGTGTATGTGTGTGTGTGCATGAGTAATCTTCAGACAATGTGAACTAACATAAGAACATTCCACATTTCATAAATGTAAAAAGTATAAATTGTCTCTTTATCTAGTAAAAGTGGTATTTATATAAGAATATACCATCTCTGCTTTCCTTCTATGTGCATATAATAAACATTTCCCATGAACCATTAAAATCAGAAAAAGGCTCCCCAACCCCACAGAAAAAAGATGAATGACTGTGATAAACTGGTAAACCACTCCCTAGATATGACTGGTATTTGCAGATTAACTAAAGCAATGTAACTATCCTTATATCTTTACAAAGAAAGATTTTGGCAGCATGTTAAAAGATACTTTGAAGCTATAGCTCTTAACAGACCAATTAAGATAACCATTATTGGATCTATCCTTCTAATTGATTGCAATTTTTGCAAAGTAAGAAAGACAAATCAGAGGGAAAACAGAGTATGTTTCTTAACTTGCAGGAGGAAAAAATGTGGTCCAAAGACACCCTGCCCCCAAAATCACAAATGTGGCACTGATTTTTTTTTAAATGTCCCTCAATAGCTCAAATATGTCAGACAAATCTTTATGTTTTATTCTTGACAATTTCATATATGTATATTATGTATTTCTATTATTTTCATATACCCTGTAATTCTCTCTCTCTTCTCTTTTTTAAAAAGTTAATTTTATCTTGTATGCAAGAGTGTTTGCTTGCATATTTATGTGCACTCCACATGACTGTAGTACCCATGGAGGCCAGAAGAGGGCATCAGATCCACTGGAACTGGAGTGAGATGGTTATCAGTGGCCACATCAGGCACACTGGAAAGGAAATAGTGCTACCTAGATCCCACATGGACTTTCAAGGTACCACTGGCTGCATTCACAGCACATGCTTGCATTTCTCTCTTCACTCTTGTAGCTGAGAACAGAGCCCAGGGCCAGGAGTATGCTAAGCACACAGTATCCCACCCTAGGCTCTTAGGAAAATACTTCCCAACAACAGTCATATTTGGTGTCCTCCTAAAAGAACTCATTCCCAGGTGGTGGTGGTGGTGGTGGTGGTGGTGGTGGTGGTGGTGGTGGTGGTGTTTGGTTGTCTGGTTGTTTGGTTGGTTAATACTCAAAGTAAAATTCACATCTGGGGTGTCACTGAAGAGGAAGAGGCAGCTCTAGATGGAATAACACCACTTGTACATGCAAATGGGCTTGTTAGGTCATTAACTTTACAAGTATACAAATGCCTTTTAATGGTTTCTGTAGTAAAATCAGGGTTTTTTTTTTCCTCTTTTCAACATAAGAAGGAAAGAGGAGGAGAATGGGAAGGAGGGAAAGGAAGAGGATGGGGAAGGGAAGAGAAGAAGGAGGGCAGGAGAACACCACCTTTATTTGATCCTCAAATGGAAGCATTCAGGATTTAACAGAAGAAGGGGGGGTGGATAAATTTCCACTGTTGCCCAGACCTCACTCAGAGTGGAGTTTTCCCCACCAAATGTAAAGCTCCTGGCAGTTTTTGATTTGTCGCTAATATTTTTATCCCCAACTATAACTGCAGACAATTTATTTCACAGGCACATGCCCATGTCTCCTTCCAAATGAATGGACTGCAGCACAGGGTGGCTTCTTGGGCTCCCTGCCTCTTTGTGGTCCATGAAATATACATGAAACAGTTCCGTGCCACCTACAAATGAAAAAGTCAAGTAAAATTTACAGTTGGGAGGCAGAGCTCCAAAGGGGCCTGGCAAGGCTAATTTAATACATCTGTCATGTACAATTACATACAAAATGCAATCCAAAACATCTTACCAACCCCCCCCTTCAGATGAAAAAAAGACCAACTGCCCAGACTTAGAAACAAACAGCCATCTCACCAAACAAAGATATTAACCTCGGACAGTTTTACTTGCCAGTAAAATCTGATCATTCAACAAGCCTTTCAAGAACATTTACTCTTCCCATTACAGAAATTGCTACACCAGCTTCCTGGTCTTAAATAAGGCCCATAAATCAGAATTAAAAGCCAGGGTGAACTCTCCCTAAGTCAGGAGGTCAATACCATCATCCTTAAATCACTCACTGGCCTGGGGTGGGTCACTCCCCACTTCTAGTTGTGGGAGGGGGGGAGACCCTTATTGTCCCGAAAAGACTGAACACATGCACTATGGTGCACAGACTCATACACAATAAGTTTTTTTAAGTTAATTAAAAGAATTTAAATGTGGTAATGAGGAGTTGTCACAGCTAATCTTGACAAGGCTGTGAGCACTGACCCAGACCTTAGTCAGTCACTAGGAAGAGGAGAGAGCAGGGGCTTATTAAGGACAAGATGAGGCACTAGAGGATCGCTTAGCATCAGAGGCCAGCCTGGGCTACATGATGAGTTCCAACCAGCCCAGACTGCAAAGTGAGACCCTGTCTCTAAGACACCAGACAAACCAAAAGAACATCATCAATGATCTGAGTGTGCTGACTGGTTATCAAGCTGGAGGAGGGAGAGGTGTAAGGCTGCTCAGGCTTCTGCAAAGAACCCCTCACCCCATCCTCCTAAAAGCAATCCTAAAAAAACCTCAGCGGGTCATCAAATAAACAAACCCAGAGGAGATCAGCAAAGGAGAAAGTAATGGGTGACAATGATCAAAATCCATTACAAACACGTATAAAAAGGTGAAAGAAAATGAAAAACCTCCCCAGACAGCACATGATGGCCCATGTGGTATTGCAGTAAAACTATCAAAAAAGCTATATATGTGTATGGGTGTTTTGTCTGAATGCACGTCTGTGTACCACATGTGAGCAGTGCCCTTGGAGGCCAGAAGAAGGTGGTGGATGTCCTGGAACTAGAGTTACAGATAGTTGTGAGCTGGCATATAGGTGCTGGGAATCAAACCTGGATCTTCTGGAAGAACGACCAGTGCCCTTAACTCCTGACCCATCTCTTATGTACACATTTTAAAGTCTCAATAAGAAAGTCACCACAGTTTTCAAGGACAAAAATCAAACTTGCTCTACTTGGGAAGTAGCAAACTTCAATACAAAGGAAGAAAGACTTCTCTACTTACGGAAATCTATTTATAAGATTAAAAACAGAAAGAAAGAAGGAGAAAAAGAAACCCACCACAGGTGGGAGGTTCAAAGCCCCGCTAGAGTTGCCTAATTAGATAGGACGATTTCTTATTTCACACACTCGGGGCTGGGAGATGCCGAAATCCCGGTTTAATCAACCCTTGGCCCCATCACTCCTCAGAGAAAACTTTTTCCTCAAAGCCATGAACTTCAGCTGAGAATTTGTTAATTTTACCTTTTGTGTGCCCTCCCCTCTGATACTGTACTAATGAAGTGCACGGAAATGTTAATGTTAGTTGGGATTTTCATTTCAACTCTTTCTCAGACTTTGGCCCTCGGATCTTTCCTTTTAACAGATGAAGTTGCAGAGAAGTCCAGATAGAAAGAAAAGAAATAGAACAGCAGAAAGAGTCAGAAGCAAACAGGCAAGTTCTTCAGCATTAAAACAGTAATTGTGTCTTGAGGAAAATCCCGGCCCCCAAAATGCACAAACAGCTGTCTTCAGCTCCAGTGGTGAAATTCATGCTTGGAGTCCCAACAGAGCCATGACTCCTTCTCCTTCCTATTGTCCAAGGTTCATCAAGGCAAAATTGCATTCATCCTTAAATGACTCACAGCAACAGGAATCTGAGCTACAACACTTGCCACGAGTAAATGGAGGAGTCACGTTCCCACCATCCACCAAAGACAGATGTTATCTAATTGGCAGGAGAGAATGGTTTTAAGCCATGTGGCTACTATGCTGGGTCATCGCCCAGCACCTCTACCTGCTACACAGAACAAAGCAAAGAGAGCCAGTCTGAGGCTCTAGCAATAGCTGGAGACATCACTGAGTTCCTGGCTTCCTGAGCTCTCTCCAAAGAGGTTCAAAGTCATCTCTCAGGACAGGAAGAACTGAGGAGACCGGTCACCTCCTGCACTGATTTTATCTCAATATCTAAGAAGGAAGGTATATGTAAATGAACCAAGGGAAATCAACACAAAATTGAAATGCATGCATATTGAAAATAATGCCTGTAAAGGAAATAAATATGTTCTGGGGCTGGTAGTTCAGGGGTGGCTTTTAACATGGCCACCTCTTCCTTCTGAGGAGTTTAGACTTGGTTCTTGGCTGGTGATGAGCTGTGTGAGAGATTGCTCCCAACAACAGAAGATGTGACATCTGTATGGTCACAAGCATCATGTTATATGATGGCCTGAAATAAATGGTGGATATTCTAGTTTCAGCTCTGTTGCTGTGATAAAATAATCTGTCAAAAAGCAACTTAGGGGAGAAAGAATTTGTTTCAGCTTACAAATCCAGCGGAAGTCACAATCCATCACTGAGGGGCAATCACAAAAGAAGTTCCTTGGGACAGCTGGTCACATCACATCCAAAGTCCAGAGCAAAGAGAAACAACTGTATGCATGCATTCTTGCTTGTGCTCAGCTCAATTACTCTACTCTTCCACAGTTCAGGACTCTTGCCTAGGAAATGGTGCCGCCCACAGTAGGCTTGCTCTTCCCACATAAATTAACAATCAAGACAATCCCCCACAGACATGCCCACAGCCCAAACCAATGTAGACAATCCATCATTGAGACTCTTTCCGGGTGATTCAACTAAATTATTGTGTGTGTATGTGTGTGTGTGCTTTAAGTGATATCTGAAATTAGATGTTTCTGATTCAGATGAAACATCTTCAATAACATGTGACTTTCGACAGTCTGTAGACCAATCTCTTCTCTGATGAGGGCAACTGTTGTGGTTTGAATGGGAACAGTCCCCCGATAAGTTCATTCATAAACATGCAGTCTACAGCTGGTAGAGCTGTTTCAGAAGGTTGTGGAATCATTAGGAGGTAGGGCCTCACTAAAGGAAGTGAATTCCTAGGGGCAGAGTTTGAGATCTTATTTTCTTTTCTGTTTTGTTTTAGTTTTTGTTTTTTTGGTTTTTTGGTTTGTTTTGTCTTTTTCAAGACAGAGTTTCTCTGTGTAGCTTTGGTGCCTGTCCTGGATCTTGCTCTGCAGACCAGGCTGGCCTCAAACTCACAGAGATCCACCTGCCTCTGCCTCCCAAGTGCTGGGATTAAAGGCGTGTGCCACCACCACCTGGCCCAGTTTGAGATCTTATAACCATCCCAACTTCCTGCCTACTGGCTCTTTACCATTCATTCTACCTGTTCTCATCTACCCAGATGGGCATCAAGGAGGTACCTCAGCTGCACACTCATGGCACCAAGGAGTCACCTACTTGCCATGTCTTCTCTCTGATAGAGAATTACAAGTCAAAGAAAACCCTTTTTCCCTTCAATTGCTTCTTGACAATGAGAAATAACTAACACAACCAACAAGAGATCCAGCTGATCACCAACCCTCCGAGTTAGGAGTCTCCTTCTGAGCTCTGGGCCTGTCCTTTATATCTGACATGGGAAATGCTCCAAGATCATTCTCCCATGGTTCTGATGAACACATTATCACAGAAACGGCATCGAGATTTCACTCAGAAGTGACCCCTGGAGGATTGTCCCTGAAAATCTGCAGGAGCTAGGACATACAAGCGACTGATCTTGATAAACACAGGAACTGTGTCTGGGAGCAAAGGTACCGTAGCTTAGTCTTGAGAGAAAAATGGTGGGCTTTGTGAAAAGCTTGTTCTAGCTTTAAGATGCTAATCTCAGAAGGCTATTTTTATATGTTTTTACAATAGAAAAAAATAGAAAGAGATCTTAAGAAGGTAAGGCAAGGTCTGGAGGAATGGCTCTGTGGTTAAGAGTGAGTGCTGCTCTTTTAAAGGACCTGAAATTCATCCCCCAGCATGGATAGCTCACAACCACCTGTAACTCCAGCTCCAGATGATCTGATGCCCTCTTCTGGTATCTATGGGCATTGCACGCATGTGGTGCACATATGCAGAGGAGACAAATAATTTAAAAATTAAAACTGAAAAAAAATTAAAGTTAACGCCATCTCTAACCTCTTAGTGAGAGTTACTGTATACCGGGTAGACATAGAGAATCCTCATTGCAGATTAAGTATCTTATTTTCAGGAAAATCTGAACTTATTTGTCTTTTCATTGAGCTTTACTTCTTTAATTAGTCACTTAAGTTTCTCAAATGTCTCAAGATGAATCAAGAAGACTAAGGCTAATTTTGAGGGGCCATTTCAATCCTTACTAAGAAGCAATTGCCTCTCAAGGTTTCTCAAGCCTGAAGAGTGGAGGCCAAATCCTTTCACGAGATGTGTGTCAGCATGTCCCTGAGGTGAGACGTGCATGGAGAAGTGAATTCTTACTCAGCACTCACCTGCCTCTTCACTCTCAAGTTTCCAGTTAACACCCTCTCTGTTGGCTGCCGGCCAAGTACTTCCCATTCCCGCCTCTCCCATAATTACAAATCATCATTTGGGGCTGACATATGCATTCTCACCCAGAATGGAGTATGGACCTGGTAATTAAAAGGAAATTGCTCCAGAGAAGAACTGCTCTACACAATTTGCAAAAAAGTCACCACAAGGCCACCAGGCGCCCTGAAAAACCAGGCTATACATCACATGTATGCATGTGTGCACAAATGCATACATGTGTATACACAAGCATATAGGAAAACATCAGCTTTGTTCCTAAAGTACTATCTGCCATTTCTTTCAACACAGGATCTCTTGCTGACCTTGACCTCACCAAGTAGACTAGGCTGGCTGGTCAGTGCAGTTCAGGGATCCACCTGTCTCTCTCCCCAATACTGAGATTATGAGAGTCCACCACTATAGCCAGTATTTTTACCTGGGTTCTGTGGATCAAACTCAGATCTTTTACACTTGCAAGGTGAACACAATTTACAGCCTGAGCCATCTCACACTTCCACAGGCCAGGATCCCCAAGCCTTCACAGTGGCATGGTCATATTTGACCAATTACCATATTCTCAACCTAGAGAATGTGTGTGCAGTTTTTCAAAACACTCTCCTTCAGAACAGTAGCAACTTCTTATCAATAATACTAAACAAATATGAGCAATCATATCTCTGCTTTTCTAGGGAAAAGGCAAACTTGAGTTTGAGTCATCTACCTGAAAAGGGAACCAGAAGCCCTGGGGAGGCAGGTGGCTTTGACACCACAGAAAAGCAAATCCCCTAATTAAAAGGTGCAGTGACTGAGTTTGAACCCTCCAAGAGACCTGTGTGTAGGCAGCTACCCATGATGAGTACCTTACATACATTCCCTAGTGACTCATAGCACTATGGGTTACCTTCACACAGCTGTAGCTAAATGCCTTCCAGGAAACATCTTTAAGAAGGGAAAGATTTCTCTTGCTAATGATTTAGGAGAGTCTACAGTGGCAGCCATGGTGGCTCTGTCTGATGTGTACAATAGAGGAAGCGTATGTTGGAGGAACCTGCTCACCTGGTGGCAGGCAGGAATCAGACAGTCAGACAGAAACTAGGACCAGGCAAAAGCTCCCAGGTCACATCTCCAACTGACCTGCATCTTCCAGATGTGTCCCGTCTCCTAAAGTGTGCACTGCTTCCCAAAGTAACATCGGCACCTACAAACCATGCCTTCAGTGCATTAGCCCACAGGGGACACTCTAAAGACAGATGATAACCTCCAAATGGCAGGAAGTGTCTGCATCACTTAAAAAGTCCCCGTCATGTATGAGAAGCTGCGGAGGGACAAGAGCTGGAGAGATGACTCAGAGGTTAAGAGCACTGGCTGCTCTTCCAGAGGTCCCAAGTTCAATTCCAGGCACCCACATGGTGGCTCACAACCATGTATAATAAGAACTGGTGCCCTCTTATGGCATGCAGGGATGCAGGCAGGTAGAATATTGTATACATAATAAATAAATCGAAGAAGAGGAAGACGAGGAGGAGGAGGAGGAGGAGGAGGAGGGAGTGGCCAAAACTTGTACCAGGCACCTCCTTGCAGGCACAATGCTAGGCATCTCATACATGTCATTTCACCCGGATCTAATCTGTATTAATGTACCTTGATATGCAGATAAGGAAACTGAGTCAGGGACCTTGGCTATGTGCCCAAGCCCATGGTTTCCCACCACACTGCCTACCTTGCCAAACAGTTCTCAACAGCAGTCTGAGGGAAAAAAAGGGCTCAGCTTTACAGCAATGGCCTCTGCCTCCTCCTGATAGGTGGCTCTGCTAAAACTCTATACTCCCCTATAGAGCCATAGGAATGAAAAACGGTGACCCTCCAAAATGAACTTCTAGGGTGCTAGTGTGAGAGCCAAGGGGCTGATGACCACAGTCTGATGCAATGGTGGGCCTGCCTTTCTCTACTCAGGTTAACAGTGGTAGAGCCCACGCCTCGGGGCAGGGGAGAGAGTGTATATGTGACCCAGACAGCAGACGGAGAGTCTTGTAGAGGATACTCTAACATGCCCCTAGCAACTCTACCCCCGGCCTTTCCGCCCTCTGCAGATAGAGTACTTTAAAGCTCATAGAACAACTCACCAAGCAAAGATGGGCCACTGAAAGGGATATAGGAGGAGCAGAAATACCTGCTGCTACAGTCCCCACACTATGTAGCCAGGGATGACCGTGAGCTTCTGATCCTAAACCTTCTGAGTGCCAGGTTACAGACATGCACTGCTGCATGCTGAGAATCAAACTGAGATGTTGGGAATCAAACCTAGGTCTCTGTGCGTGCTGGGTGAGCTCTCTATCAAGTGGGCCACACCCCACCCCATCATTTATTTTTATTGTTTCTAGCACATCCCACAGGAAGAAAGGTCACCTTCCCTAGAAGTGATGGACACCCACTCACCTAAGGGAGGAAGTAAGGGGGATGCTCGAGCTGACTCTGGCCTTGCGAGAGAAGCAGCCTTTCTGAGAACATGATAGAAAGTTCCTAAGCCAAATACTGAGCCTAGTTGAGTACAAAGCAGAAACGGGGCATAGGAAAGTTCTGGAACATAAGCCAGGGCAGATTTGCATGTGTCTCTAGTCCCAGCCCAGGAAAAGTTGAATAGTTTCTCCACCATTTGAAAATTCGTTGACTTGCCTTTCATGGATAGAATTTCAAAATCTCCTGACTCATGATGAACTTTTTTTTTTTCCCCAACCAGTAAAAACAGAATCTCTTCTCTCCGGCAGCCATCACAAACACTAAATTGAAAAATTGCTCATTTACCACAAGTCGCCACATTGTTCATTAAATTGCACACACACACGGCAGCATTAACACAGCTCTCAGTGGGAGATAATTGTGACTTGAGTCACGGCGAAATGGCTGTGTGAGGGATTGACAGTGGTGACTGAAGCCTTCTTTGTAATCGTAAAAAATTAGACACAACCAAGCATCAACAATTAGGGGCGTGTGTGTGTGTGTGTGTGTGTGTGTGTGTGTGTACACATGCACAGGTACCTCACACGCTCACATTCATCTGTAGTCCTGCTTCTTTTCGGCTGTGTGTCTGTTGTACAGTGCAAAACTCCAGAGTGGACATTCACATCCCAGCTAAACATTTAGGGAAAGGGTACATAGTGAAGTTTTGTAAGCCCCCTGGTCTTCCCACAGCCATTCAGCTCTTCCGCTTCAGTGAAAAGCAGCTCAACATGTTGGTGGAGGGAACTGGCTCCGCTTTAATAAGACTTCGTGTTTGGACACTAAAAGTACATATAATTTTCTTTTCAGAAAAAGAAGTCATCATTGTATTTTGAATTTTTAAGCTTTTTTTTTTTTAAAGTAGTGGGTTTTCATAGTGTTGTGGTTATCCTGTTTGCCTAACACATGAAAGGTCCCGGTTTCCAAAATTCCTGGTTTGCAGGTCTGGAGAGGTGACTCGGTGGTTAAGAGCATGTAGCTTGTCTTGTAAAGGACACAAGTTCTGCTCCAGAACCCACATTGGGCAGCTCAACAACCAACTATAACTCCAGCTCCAGGGAATGTGACCCCCTCTTCTGACCTCCACAGGCAATACATTCATGTGCATATACCCACATGAACACACACACACACACACACACACACACACACACACACACACACAAAGCACACAAAGCACATAATTTTAAAAAGCAAACATGATTTCTACCTCCTGGCCCAGAACCAAATACAGGGTAAAAACTCTAAGATCTGTCTCTCAGTGACGCACTTTGTCCAACAAAACTCTACCTCTTAAAGATCCCCTTCCCCTGTCCCCGCCCCCCCCCCCAAAAAAAACGCACTACCAAATGGGGACCAAGAGTTCAAACATATGAATCCCTGGTGACATTTCACACTCAAACCATAATAGTGTTATTATAAAAGAAACCCAGAAACCATCTCACCTCCTTCACCATGTGAGGCTACAGTATGAATCCACCATTAGTGAGCCAGGGAAAAGGTCCCACTGGGCACCAACTCTGCTTCACATTGATTTGGGCTAGCCAGCATCTAGCATTGTGATCATTGCCATCTGTAAGTCACCCCGCTTACAAACTAAAACAGTACTGTCTCCTTGCAATGAATTAGTTGCCAGTATTTTAAGTGTTGGAGACTTTTACATAAAAATCTGGACATATCCTTCCTCTGGGAAAACCTAAGGTTCTAGAAACAGTATTTCCCACCACACCAGGGGACCAATGCTTGGCACTGAATGGCAGCTGCCCTCAGACAGAGCACACATCCTCTAGAACACATGCTGGCATCCCTGAAAGAATTTAGAAATCAATCTAATGGAGGATATTCTAGCACAAAGCCGTTTATCTGAATTCCATCAAAGGGACTCAAGTGAGGGATACAGCCTGTGACTCAAAAGCACTCTGCTAACTGTTTAAAATAAAACTACTCCACTTGAGGATATTGAGGACACATGGGGAGTCAGACCAGCCTTGGCTCCACACACAGAGATCAGCTTAGGTGGAAGAAATGAAAACAAGCATGTTGGTGAGCTGCAGAACACACAGGGTGAGGGGGCTAAGCTGAGGGCCTGGTGCAGGCGGTAACAGCGTGGAAGCGTTCTCCCGTGGATAGATGTGGGAATGTGCGGCCACTCGCCAGTTCATTTCAGAGAACCACAGAGAAATGTGGACTTGGGAATGGTTGATGGACTTCCCTGACAAACGTCAGCTGTCACAAGAAGATTGCCATCATGGTAGCTTGGGCGGAAGTGTGACTCATGGACGACCAACCTTCAGATTGGTCTTACAGGGTTGGTTTCCAAGGAGATAGGGACACTGGAGGGCAATGTTGTGACTGTGACCAAACAGGAAAGGACAGTTGTGAGCCATGGCTGAAAGAGCATTCGGGCTACAGAAAAGTCCATTTTGTGGGTCCCAGATGAGAACCAGACTCTTCTGAAAAGGCCAAAGGAACACCTGCCTTCCCCTAGAGCACAGTACTAAGGCTGCCATCATCAGCTGGCTTACGGCTTCCCCATGACAGGCCAGGCTCCCAGCTCTTCCCCTCCAACACCATACAAGTATAACACCATCTGCCAGCAGCTGGTGGATGGGACAATGGGAGAGATCCTGGTCCAAAAGTTCAGCATCTCAGTAATAGGGTAATTTATTTCCAGAAGTCACATTGCACCCTGGGGACCATGGTTTATGATACCAGATTCTATTGTAGAAATTTGTCAAGAGTCAGAATCTTCATCATGAAAAAAAAAAGTGAAGAAAGGATCACGCAGAAGGTGATGTATTCATCAGCTTGCTTTTTTACGATGGCCGTTCTGCAGTGCGCAAATGCTTCCAGCCACTGCGCTAACCACATCCAAAAGATGGTATAATAACAGTATTTAGATTGCCACAAAGCTGGGGAAAGTGTAAAAACTAAAAAAAAAAAATACATGCTTTTAAGGGAAAAGTGAGTGAGCTGTGATGGTGAGCAGTGACTGCCTGAGCCACCATGGGAATGGGATGACTGTAATGGGGCAGAGGTTTTGGGTGGGTGATGGGAAGGGTCTGTGTGTGACAGCGTTCACACAGCTCTGTGCACACTGGAGAGAAAAAAAAAACCTCCAAATGCACGCTTAAAACAAACTTGCTTTTGAAGCCAATGACGACTTAAGCAAACAGGTTGGGGTGTTCATAAAAGTTCACATCTACTTCCGACGAGAGACGTATTTCTGCCTGTGTAAGCATAGTCCCCACACACAATGAAAGGCCACCCCAGGCCCCAGCAGAACCTCCCAGAAGCCACAAGCAGGAGTCAAATCTTCCTGGGTCAGCACTGGAGAATGTTACATGCATGCCAACATCCATGAGTGACCCCACACCTCCATCTCCAGGTCTGCACCTGCCAGAGCAACTCAAGAGAGACTCAGTGAGGGAGTGGGGGGGGGGGGATTCAAAGGCGCAGGAATGAGCCAATCTCCCAGGGTTCCTCTGTCTAGCTGCTCAGGGCCAAGTGGTTTCCCTAACCCATCCTGCACCCTAGACTCTGGCTATCATTGGCAGAAGGCATAAAGGTCAGGGGTCAAAAAACAGCTATGTGGGAAGGACAAGCCATTTATAGGAAGATGTATACCAGCCACACACATCCACGAATCTGAGTCCCAGTCTGGGGTGCAGATTACCTGGTTTCATCCTTCCAACTACTTTGGTGATTTTGATAATTAAATGTTTTTAATACTTAATTTTATTTATGTGTATGTGTGTATATCACACGTGTGTAGGTGACCTCAGAGGTCAGAAGGTGGTGTTAGATCCCCTGGAACTGGAGTTACAGGTGAGGTGGTAATCTATTATGTGGGTGCTGGGAACAGAACCTGGGTCCTGTGGAAGAGCCAAAGTCCTCCTAACACTGAGCCATCTCTCCAGCCCCTTGACTTCTTTTGTTTGGTTTGGTTTTTGTTTTGGGGGGGGATGGGACAGGACATTTCTAACACAAATGTCCTCTCTCAGGACCCTGCTGAGAGTGTAGAATTCAGCTCTGGATCTTATGTGGAGCTCTGCACGTCCCTTTCTACTACAAGACCTCAGCCTACCTGTCTCTTCATTTGTGTGTTCCCGAGCTTTGAACTTTATCACTGGACTACAACCACAGGTACAGCTTGACTCTAGTGAGATCTGGAAGTGATTTAGGAAGTTATCAAACCTAATTGGGGTCATGGGAATGAAGTCCCAAATATACTAGCAGAAGTACAGGGGTCAGGGGACTCCACTCACTGCTAAAAGGCAGCAGTCATGTTGGGGAATAAAACCTTGGACCTTGGAGTCTGCTCCAACTCTAGGCTTGGTATCTGGACTGACCTGACTAGGGACAGAGATAGAGTCTTCATCTGCACAGAGGGACATGGGCAGCACAAAGACTTCCTTCTGAGACATACCCAATTCCACTCTGGAATTCATGAGTATCTGTGGCTATTCATCCCTCTGTGGCTTCTACATGGGCCTCATCAGCTACACACAGGGGTAAACCTCACTACAAGGTCAACACTGAAGCCCCATTAATGCTGGTCTCCTATTCTATTTCCTTATAGGAGATGTACACAGGTCCAGAAGAGTGAATCCAGTTTGAACAGGAATGGGAAATGGCAGGTATTTCCAGTACCAGGAGGGTAAACTTTCTGATCAGGCAAACTTCTTGGTTACTAATGGAACTGGCCATCCACCACCACAGGGATCCGGTGCAGAACCCAGCTGGCTGGATCCCCATCACACCAGCTGTGGAGGACTCTTCTCCTGACTGGGAACAATTCACTGTAACGTCTTCAGACAGACCAGTCTTGCTTCTCTTTTTCTGGGGAGGAGGAGGATGAGTACTATGTGTATCCCTTTTCCAGAAGCACGTTATTGTTGGTGAGACTCTACCAAAAAGCCCAGAAATGTGATATTTTCCCAACACAATCTACAAGCAGCTCTCAGCATCCCATTCCCAAATACCCTTTCCCCCATGAGGTGCGACCCAAAATTAAAGGCTCCAGATTAAATGAGGAGGAGGGTGTGGGCAGTCCCTCCTTGAACAGTCAAGGTAATGGTGAGTCATTAATACAAGATGGTCTTTGCAAGGCTTGGGTGCTTTGGAGCTGAAACAAGACCTTGGGAGTCCTGCTGTTCACACTTCATTCTGCACAGGTAAAGGATGAGAGGGGCCCTAGTACCTTCCTCTGGAAATCAGAAATCCCTGTTTAACGCCGAGGCATGTTCCTATGGTGAGAAGGAGTGAGCAGCTCTCCCAGGAAATCCCTCAACCTCAACTTCTTGAAAGACCTAAGACGGGGACAGGAAAGACAACTCAGCAGTTAAAAGCAATGACTGACTGCTCTTACAGAGGACTCAGATTCAGTTCCCAGCACCCACACGGCAGCTCACAACCGCCTGTCACTTCAGTTCTAGGGGAATCCAATGCCCCCTTCTGGTGTCCTCGGGTACTCTACACATGTGGTGCACACACATATATGCAGGCAGACAGTTATAAATAAACAAACAAAAGAACAAAAATGTATCAAAAAAAAAAAAGAGTTCCTGGTCCTGCCTGTATGAAAGGAGAAGGATTCCAGGAAACACATTGTGTTCCGATCCCCTCTATGGGAGAAATACTCCTAGTTCCTTCACTTCGTTGCATCAGACATGTACCGCTAAGACTATCTTCAGAGCTCCCCCCTCCACCTCACATCTAAGACCTGACGGGAGAGGAAGCCTGGAGCAGAGCAGATGTGTTACTCTGATCGTAATTAACAAAATGGAGGGAAGATGGCTCACCAGGAGGGAGAGGGCTGTGATGATTGTCCTGATCATCCCATTTTGCTGATTTACTGCATTTGGATGGGGACAGAAATGCGGGCGATTAAAGAGAGCCAGCCTGCTGTCGCCTGTGTTATTACAAACACAAACAATGGGGACCCTAAACTGATTTGTCAGGACTTAGCCACGGGAGTCTCCGAATCCCTGCTCTCTGCAGAAGTCACTTCAAGGGTAGGACCCTGGACCAGCCTGAAGCTCCCACAGAAGGAAGGGCTATCCCACTGAGAATCTTCACCGCCCAGTTTCACAGCTTTTGCAACGAGGCTGAGTGCCCAGGTGGACTGTAGGATAGATTCTCTCAGAAGCAACTGTCAATCGCCCAACTTCACTGTGCTTTTCACGTCATTTTCAAAAGCCTTGGCTGGCTTAACTCTTAATGAGGTAGAAGATTCTAAAACTGAACTGATTGGCAGCCTGCTGGTGGTAACACCACTGAAGAAAGTCACACACACACCCCAGCCACCAATTACCAAGGGTCCTTCAGAGAGGGGGAGCCTCAGAAGCGGTTCTCCTTCCATAGGTTGGATCTTGTGGAAAACCCACACCTTCCCGGACTCTGGTCGCCACCTATCTGTCACCTCTTGAGCTCCCACACATATATGGGAACATGGCATCTTCCACCTCTTAGGAGCCATTTCCCAACTCTGGGAACTTGCTAAGAACAGGAGTCAGCCTTCAGGCCACACACTTCCTTTCCAGGGATATAATAAGTCCCCATGGCACAGTTAATGCTATTGGAGCCTGGACTAGAGATTTGCTGAGAAGACAGATTTTCATGTTGAATTCACCACACAAAGTGATAAATGTGTGCAGAGAAACACATCAGCCTGATTCAACCAGTGAGCATAAATTCAAGTATCAAAGCATTGGCCTCTAAACCATATGCAGAAATATTTTGGCAGGGCTGGATCGATGCCCCAGTGGTTAAGAGCACTTGATGCTCTTCCAGAGGACCTGGACTTAGCTCCCAGCACCCACAGCAGGTGGGTCATGTCAGATGTGTGCTTGTGTGTGGTATAAATGATGCATGTATGTGTAATATGTGTATATGTATATATGTTTATATGTGTATGTGGGTATGAGTGTATGTATGTATATGAGTTTGCATGCAAATGTATGTGTGTATATACATGCGTACGTGTGTGTGTGTGTGTGTGTGTGTGTGTGTGTAACTCCAGTTCCAAGGGATCTAATACCTCTGGCTTCCATGGCAACTGTACTTTCATGTGCATAGCCAAAACATACATATAATTAAAAATGAAAACAAGCCTTTTCAAAAATTGCAGAAAAAAATAATTTTACTTGTCAAGTAAAATCAAATAGAAGTTTTAAAATAATTATGAAGTGATGGGTGTGTGAGTTGCAGGGATCATTTCCCAACGTACACAGGCATCCGACCCCATGCATACTTTAAGGACTGTGTTTCTATCAATTATACTTCAAGAAAACAGGGCAACCAAAGAACAAGGGTTAGGAAGCCCTGATGCCCAACTCCTACCCACATGACCCCCTGGGGCTGCTGTGGAATGTTATTTTAACTAGCCGAAGATGTGTTACATTGTTTATGCTGCAGAACATTACTTTAACTGTGTAAAGTGTGTGTTACTTTTAATTATATAATGATGTGTCACATTTGTTTTACCTTGCCTGCCTAAAGCACCTGATTGGTCTAAGAAAGAGCTGAATGGCCAATAGCTAGGCAGAAGAGGGATAGGTGGGGCTGGCGGGAAGAGAGAATAAATAGGAAGAGAAATCTAAGCTCAAGAAGAGAGGAACGAGAAAGAAGAGAGGACAGAACAAGGAAGAGCCGCCCCAGGGCAAGAAACCAGGCAGATGTCAGCCAGCAAACATAGAGAAGCAGTAACAAGATACACAGAAGTAAGAAAGGTAAAAAGCCCCAAGGCAAAAGGTAGATAAAGAGAAACAAGTTAATTAAAGTTAAAAGAGATAGCCAGAAATGTGCCTAAGCTAGGCCGAGCATTCAACACTTAACGGTAAGTCTCTGTGTCACGATTTGGGAGCTGGTTGGGGGCCCCACAGAAGAAGCCTAGTACATGCGGTATCTGCAACCGCAAAGGAAAAGTTATGCTCACAGTTTCAAATAGCTGAGAACTCTAGAATTTCGTTCATGACCTTGGAAGCAAGTGAGCTCAGTGTCTGTGAGCACGCTGTTGGACAAGATGTGTCCGCCTACGGGCCAGCAGCTTTCACACAGGGTCAGAGTTGAGCGGCTAAAGGGAGATACTGCATTCCCCAAGCCAGGCCTTGTGCTGGGAACCTCTGGAGAAAGAATGCTAAGGGAAATCTGGAAATGATGTGTCTTCACTATATATATAATCCATCCCAGAGAGCTCTTGGGCCCTTAGTCATGTAACCTGCTGTTCAAGTCAGCATAAACTCAACAGGAATTTGTGGAATCTGGCATCCCAGGTCCAGGTGAAGCACAGTCCATCCAGGGACAGACCCATGTCTGGGTTGTGGATAACTTCTTTGAACACTTCTGCGTTTCTACCTCTTTGGTGTGACTGCCCCCATCTCACACACAGACATATTGGAGGGTTATAATTAAGGTTAGCGTGAGAGGGAGAAGCTAGGGGTGTGTTTCAGTTGGTAAAGCGCTTGACGCACACATCATGAAGACCTGAATTCTTATCCCCAGCGCTCACATTTATAAAGCTGGGCGTGACAGTGCCCACCGCTAAGTCCCAACTCTGGGAAACAGAGACAGGAGGATCACTGAGACTCACTGGCCATTCAGTCTAGCCATATTGGTGAGCTCCAGGTCTCAGTGAGAGATCCTGCTTCAAAAACTAAGGAAGAGAACATTTGAGGAAGACAGCAGACATCAACCTCTGGCCTCTACAAGCACGCATGTTTACACACACATGGGGGGGGGACGGGGGAAGGGAGGACACAGGAACAATCAGTGGGTACAGCTGAGAAGACAGGTGGCCCTTGGTGGCTTTGCAGCCTCGGCTGCTATTCAGAGGATACATGAGCAAGCAAAGCTGTCTTGCTTGGCAGAGGGTGGATGAGACAGGGGGTAGCACAGACTTCCTCTAAAGCAGGCAGAAGCCATCCAGGCCCCAGTGAGCCTCGGAGATGCCAACTCTGCCACTGATTTTCAAAAGACACCAGAAGTCCAATTGTATGCCAGTTCCCTTGATTTGAAAATATTGACGCTCCCGTTCAAAAAGCAACGGAGGCTGTCTACACTTGACCTAGCGCCCTGTGCCCACGGGCAACATCTGCCCGACCGCTGCCATTTTGTTCTCACCAGCCTGGACGGTTCCAAGTTCCAGAGTAATCAACATCACAGCATCCTTCCATCCAGCATTCATTACTGACCGGAGGGTTCACGTATCCTCAGGCTCCATCCTCAGCATGGTTAAAATGCTCAGGCTCCCTTCAAGAGTGCTGGCACATACACTGCCTGGTCACAAATGATTCACCGCCAGCTCCAGAAACAAGAGAGAAATAAGCCAAGCACATGAGCAGAAGGACCTGGAGGGAGGCTCTGAGATTACCCATGTGAACTCTACCAAAGAAGTGAGACACTAGTAAGGTGGATAGATCCCATATCAGATCGTCACCTGCTGGTGCAAATGTCACCCGTGACATCCTCACTGCCAGATCCAACCATTTTAGGGCAGGGACACCCAGTGTTTTAATGCACCAAAAACCCAACAGGAAGAGAACAGTCCTTCATATCTGGAGCTCAGACACGGTGCCCTGGCTGGGAGCGTAATTGAGCTGGAGTGAAAACGATGGCAGAAGGTTTATGCAGTTGGCTCACACCTCGCTGCTCCTCTCATGATGTATCAGTCAGAACTCTTCTAACCACAAGTGAGGCAAACTGATTAGCTTAACTTTACAATGTATTGGTACCGGTAGGTAAACAGCTTCATGGTAACACAAACTTCAGGCACGGCTGGATCAAGCCTTATACAAGGCCTCTCTCGAAGTTCCCAGCAGCCTCAGCTTGCATTGTTTGTTTTGTTTTGTTTTGTTTTGATTTTTTTTTGTTTTGTTTTTATGATGGGGCTTCATATAATTGAGACTGGCCTCTAACTCACTACGTAGCCAAGGATGATCCTGAATTTCTGATCTTTCCCCATCTCTACCTCCCAAGTACTAGAATTACAAGCATGCACTACCACATACTATTTAATTGGTGCTGGGAATCACACTTGGGGTTTTGTGCATGCTAAGCACTCTACAACAGAGCTACAGTCCCAACTGTGACTTCATCATCTATACTGCTACTGGTCTTCACAAAATGTGACCTTATCACCTTTAGAGTCTCCAGCAAAAAGAACAAGCCTGTGTCTCCTCCCTCTGCTAGGACTGGATCCGATGCCAACCTCTGACTCACTGTGGTCAGGCACAGGGAGATGGTCCATTGCCTTCCTCCTGCATCCCCTGAGCCTGACCTCACCATGCAGTCTGCTAATGGGCAATGGCTCCCAAAAGGAAATAAGATGTTGTGACGGGAAGCTGAGGTGGAGGCTGAATGTCCAGATGAGATCAGTGTCCTTAACAGGGAAAACAAATCCCATCCAAAGCCCAGAACAAGCCTAACAGTTATGAAGCAACAAGCTCCCAAGCCACACAAGACAAAGCGCAGGCAGGAAACTATGAACTCTGCCCTAGAGCGGAAACAGAGGGGAGAATCATAATAAATCTGGAACCTAAACATGTTCGGAGGGCCACACTGTGAGCAAGAGAATTGCAAAGTGCCTGACTTATGACTGTTCCTAAATCCTACACACAGCAGGAACACACATCACATCAGAAATGCAGCAAAATGAGCAAAGGAAGGGCCATCCTTTGGCTCAGCAGAGAAACATCCCAAATGTGTAAGACAGAAAAGGGCATGAGACATCCCTTTCTCTGCCTCCTCAGAGAGGCTGGGATGGCCGTGGGTCAGAATAGCAGGCACGGGAACCTGCTAACAGGCTGGCACTACCTGTTAAATGTGCACACAGCTGGGAGCCGAAGCATCATCTGCAGGCTTCCCATAGAGCTGTCCGTGTTGACAACCAACCCACAGGGTCTCACAGTGTAGGTCTGGCTGGCCTGGAACCAACTATGTAGACCAGGCTAGCTCAAACTCGGTGATCAGCGTGCCTCTGCCCCCTCCCAATCCCAAGTGCTGGGATTAAAGGCATGCACCACCATGCCTGGGATCCAACGATCCTTTTCTAAAAGCTGACTTCCCTGATGTCTGCACTAGCACCGAGGTAAGCGGTTTGTCCTCCAAGAGCACCACGGTAAGCCACTCCAGCGTCCCCATAGTAACTGCTCTTTGTAACATACGCTCAACCAGGTACAAAACCGAAACTGTGCAGAGAGACCACTGGAGTGGAGAATCTGTGTTATAGACTGCCTCCCTTTCTAGAAGTTTCTCCATGACAACCAAGACCACATGTGTCTACAAAGTTCAACAGACAAAACTGAAGCCTTAAGACCATCTTTATCAAAACGACTTTTATCGCCCATTCCAGAAAATTCCTGCTAGGAACATGAGGCTGAGAATAGTAAAGGTTCTCATTAGTTGCTTCAGGAAACTGCTCCAAATTAGTTGGCTTCAACAGGTAGTTTCTCAGCTGGGCAATACACACATTTTTTTTTTTTAAAGACTGTATCAAGAGTCACCTCAGTCTTCCGTCTTGGCCATGTCTAGCTGACCCTCATGTTGAAGAATCAGCCTTAAGGCCACTTGGGCTCAGACCCTTAAACTCTAAACAGACCAGACCTGTCCCCTGACACCACGCCGAGGCTCAGGCAGCCCTGTCCTTTATTGTAAAATGTAACAGTTAGCTTTGCTTAATTAAGAAACCGTGCTGTGGCCATTGAGAGATGAACAGCTTTGCCTTATAGCATCTCCATCTTGTCTCTTCCCTTCTGCAGTGGGTCAACTGCAGCCATCCCCAGGAACCTGAAGCAGGCACGGGACGACACCACCAGAGCTCTGCCCACATCATATTATGGCAGTATCTCATACCCCAGCTCCCGTCTCTCTTGGAAGCTTCTTGTTTGGCCTCTGGGAACATCATCTCCTCCATTGTTCCATCATCCTAGAAACGGCAGCTGTCAGCTATGTGGCTAATCCTTGAGCTTCTTCACCTCCTGTGTTCCATCGTCAGCTCTTCCATCATTTCAAAACCAATGTATGGGATGGAGATGGTTCAGTGGTCAAGAGTGCTTACTGCCCTTGCGGAGGACCCAAGTTAGGTTCTCAGCATCCTACACGGACATCTCACAACTACCTGTAACTACCGGTCCTGGGGATCTGACACCTTCTTCTGGTCTTGAAGGGGTACCTGCCTGCATGTGGTGCACACACACACGCAGACAAAACAGCCATACACATGAAATAAAATGAATTTTCAATTTAAAAAGCTGCCAGGGGGTGGTGGCACACACCTATAATGCCAGCACTCAGGAGGCAGAAGCAGGCGGATCTCTGTGAGTTCAAGACCAGCCTGGTCTACAGAGCAAGTTCCTGGACAGCCAGGGCTATACAGAGAAACCCTGTCTCAACCACCGCCCCCCCCCCACACCAAATGGGGCTTGGGATGGCAAGTGGTTAGGAATACTCACTGCTCTTACAGAGGACTTGGGTTTGATTCCAAGCACCCACATGGAAGTTCACAACCACCCATAGCATCAGTTCCATGGGATCCAACACCCTCTTTTGACCTCCAGAAGCAAAAAACATATAACACGGTACACAGCATACATGTAGGTAAAACAAACGTAAAACAGATACATCTAATTCTTTTTTTATTTTAAACACACACACATAACCAGGAAGACAGTGTTCTCAGTTCACGCTGTACCCAAATTACAATAAATGCAAACTGTTCTAACCAGTGTTTTAACGTAGAGCTTGTCAGGGTGTCACACCCAGGCACAGCCCCGAGATGGCAACTGGCTAAAATAAAACTGTGGGAAAATATCTACCATCCTCACATCAATTTTTAAAACTTAAGTGTTTATACTAACACGAGAATACATTTCTAAGTAAGAGGTAAAACCGGGGGAAAGGGTACAAAACATACTTAGGAAAGGATCTGTTTACCCAGAATGCATAGTAATGCTAAATAATATATGTAGTTAACATCAAAAGCTCACAGACTTCTGAGGAAAAACATTAAAATCTGTAGTTATAGTTAGAAATGCCAAAAACCCCCTCTTGGTGATTTTGGTGTAGAAAAAGCTATATAATACCATGAACCGCCCAGCCTACCTGACACAGAGTATGCCACCCAGAAACAGCAATGGCATTCTTATTAAGAGCACAATGAGGATTTAGCAAGATAGACCCTTTTTTTGTTTGTTTGTTTTTGTTTTTGTTTTTCGAGACAGAGTTTCTCTGTGTAGCTTTGTGCCTTTCCTGGAACTCGCTTGATAGCTCAGGCTGGCCTCGAACTCACAGAGATCTGCCTGGCTCTGCCTCCCGAGTGCTGGGATTAAAGGCGTGCGCCACCACTGACCAGCGATAGACCCATATTTTAAAGCAATCAGGAAAGGCCAGTGGAGCTGGAGCATACGTGAAATGCCAGAACTCCGGATACTACAGAGGAAGGATTGGGAGTTCAAAGCCAACCAGGCTACACAGTGAGACCCTATCATAAAAGGAAAACTCCTTAAATGTACACATTCATTAACAAAGTATACTATCTGAGCAACGTGGGACAAACCAGAAGTATGTAGCAGAATCTGGTCCTATCTAGCCAGGAGAATGAAGCAGGGGGATGGCAAGGTGAGGATTGCCTTGGCCACACGACAAGCTCAAGGTCAGCTGGGGCAACTTGGTGAGGTTCTACTTCAAACACAAAGAGATGGAAAGAGCTTGGGGATGCAACAAGGCTCCATGGGAGGGTGTCTGCACAGAATGGGTAACCCCCCCCCCATAATACGCAACCAAACAGGAAGGTGGCCAAGAGCCCTCCAACACTTCAGTAGAAACTACAGCCACCTACATATGAGTCAAAAACAAGTCACAGTGGGCATTGGCAAAATAAGCACAAACTGCAAGCAATAAAATTATAACAAAGTCTGAGAGACATAGCTAAAACAGTGCCTACAGGAGATCGTGGAGGTTTGTACAGAAAAAGGAAAAAAAAAATCTCAAATTATGTAAGTGTGCATATGAAGGAACTAAGAGGAGACAATTCAACACAAAGCCAGAAAAAGAAAATAAAATTTGAACAGGAATCAATTAAAAAGATGACAAAAGAAAAAAATAGTGATAATCAAGAAAACTCAGTAGCAACAGAAAGCTGGCTCTTTGAAAAGACAGGCAGGATCCATAAACTCCAGACAGGCTGACCAAGAAAAAGGAGACTAGAAACATATTGTAAACGGCAGGCATGAAATGGGTCCTGTCACCAAGGTCTGGAAGGCAGGAAAAGCCTCACAAGAGCTCAGACAGCTGATTCCTATCTACTTGACAATTTAGACGACAGAGAACGAATTGTCACCAGTCGCTAACTACCAAAGTTCATCTTCACTCATTATAAAACAGACCCTTGGAACCATCCTAGAATGATCAAAGAAATTTAATTTACAATTTTTAGAGCTTGCGGGGAAAGAAAAAAAAAAAAAAGTCAAACCCAGATGGCTTCACCAGACTAGCCAAACATTTAAAGAATGATGAACTCCAAATGCAAACAGGGGTGAGTGGCGGATGCCTCACCTCACTTCAGGAAGCAAGCTTTACCCAGGTAACCAAAGCAAACGCAGACCCACAGAACGGAGTGAGTAAAGTGCTTGTCTTGGCAGCCCAGGGCCTGAGTTCAATCTCAGAACTCATGTTTTAAAAAAAACAAAAATGAAGAGCCCAGCCTGGCAGTGCATGCTTGTGACCCAGCACTGAGAACGGGGGCTAGCTGGCCAGCCAGCCTAGTCTACTGGGTAAGTTCCCAGGCTAGTGAGAGATCCTGTTTCATAATATAAGGTGGGCAGTGTGACACTAGACGTCCATCTCTGGCCTCTGTGTGCACTTCCACATATGTACCTGCACAAACAATCTCAGTCTCTCTCTCTCTCTCTCTCTCTCTCTCTCTTAATCTCTCTCAATCTCTCTCTCTCACTCTCAAGCGCACTCATGCACACATATGAAACAAAGAAAAGATCTGTCCTGAATTAAGACACAAATGCCTCTATACATCAGCAGATTAAGTAGAGCAATATATAAGTAATGTAACAACATGAGTCATTTGGGTGTCTAGAGGACTACACGTTAGGTTAATATTTGAAGACAAATTAATGGAATTCACCATATCCAGAGAAGAACTTGGAAAAACCAATTAATCCAACAATTGGACCTGATGATGTTGAGTGCCTTGTATCATGAAGTCTCTTAGCTAGATGATGTTGAGAGCCTTGTATCATAGAGCCTCTTAGTTAATCGGGGAGGCACAGAATATTCTCATCTCCACAAAGAGCATCTACAAGATTCTAGAGCAAATTTATGGCATGAAATGGAGCATCAGATTTAATGGCATGAAATGGAGCACCCAACCTTGGGGACAGGGCAGGGAAGGACTGCTCTAACTTAATGTCACTCTAGAGGTCGTAGCCAGTGCAGCAGGTGAGAGAGAAGTACAAGGATAAGGGAGTGAAGGCTGAAATATGAACAGCAAAGGAATTCACAGATTAGCCAGGGACAACATTCCCAAATGCCTACCAGAAAAGTCAACTAAAAGTGAGCTTAATGGGGTTGGAGAGGTGGCTCAGCAGCTAAGAGCACTGGCTGCTCTTGTGAGGACCCAGGTTTGGTTCCCAGTATCCACAACCATCTGTAACTCCAGTTCCAGGGAATCTCACACACTCTTCTGGCCTCCACGGGTACTGTACCCACATGGTGCACATGCATACAATCACTCATTTACATAAAAAATCTTTTTAAAAGAATAGAAACAGCACTCTTACAATAAATTATACTGCAGTAATTCATCATTCCTATAGAAAAAGTGTAAATCTTGACCCATTTTGCACCAAAAACAAAACAATAACCAAACATGAGTCACAAACCTCCAAGTGACCTGTAGCCACAAAACTTCCAAAAGATGGCTTCTAGATACTCCAACAAAAGGAATTTTCTCAAAGAAGAGGAGTAGAAGGTTTTCAAAATAAAAAGGGTAATCCACTCTCCCATGAGTACGTTAAACAAGATGCCGAAAGGAAAAAAAAAAAACAACAACAACAAACAAACCTATTTTCAAATCATACGTATGAAAAAAAGTATTATACCCAAACAGTACCCAGGAAGATGGCCCAAATTAGTTGCCGGTTTTAAAACAGTAAAAGGTTTGAACAGACATTTTTACGGAGATGGTCTGCAGATGGTAAATGACCACACACTGAGGCCTGTGCCACCCCATTAGTGATTAGGGAAATGAAAATTAAACCACCACAAGGGGCTATCATACCCATGTTAAACCCGACATGGTAAAATTCCAGGGTGCAAACAACAAGTGTTGGCAGGCACACAGATCAGCAGGAGTTGCCAAATGGTCCCGCCGTTTGCAAAACAGTTTGGCGGTCCCTTTAATGTCAAACACATTTCCCATATGTCCTAGTTAGCATTAATTGTCAACTTAACGCAGCCCGGAGTCATTTAAAAAGAAAGCCTCCATTGACGAATTGTCTAGATGAGACTGGTTTGTGAGCATGTTCGTGGGGATGTCTTGATTATTAATTCATGCGGGAAAGCCCAGCCCACTGTGGGCAGCACCATCCCTAGGCAGGTGGGCCTGAGCCGTTTAAGGATGCTAACTGAGCCTGAGTGAACCAGCCGGTGTTGTTCCTCTACATAACCCACAATCCTATCCCTCAGTATTTACTTAGAGAGAAAAGGAAAAGTCTATTCATGCCAAAACCATACAGTGGCTTCGGAAGAAAGAGCTGAGACATCTATCATCTCGGGGAGGGCTAAGCAAACTCTTGAGCCAGCCCACTCGGAAGTGTGAAGACCCACACTCACGTTCAGCCACCTGGAGAAATACCAAGAGCATTGTTGTACCGGAGTGGGTGGGGGAGGGGTGGTAAATAAGCGGGGCTCTGTAGATAACACAAAGCAGGATTCCCATCTTGTAAAAAGCAAAATGATCAGGACAGAGTGGACTTCCCTGCAGGACAAGGGGTGAGGCCTGGTATCACAAGAAGACACCTGGAGAAGGTGGAAAGACTCTATATTTTGTTTATGATGTGGTCATTAGATTATATGCATTTATCAAAACTTATCCATAAGAAAGTGCATTTTAAGGCTAGGAAGATGGCTCGATTTATTAAGCACTTGCCCTGAGAGCACAAGAACCTGGGCTTGGCTCACCAGCACTCACATGAAAAGCTAGGCACAGTAGAACATGTCTCTCTAATCTTGGTGATGGAAAAACAGGAGGGCCCTAGGGCTTCCCTGACTAACCCCTCTAGTCAAATCATTGGGCTTCAGAGTCAATGAGAAACCTTTTGTCAAAAACCAGGGTGGGTGGACAATGATTGAGGAAAATACTCCATGGCAACCTCTGGCTTTCACAAAACATGTGCTTACACGTGAATGAATGCACAGGTCCATATACAAGTGCACACGATATGTGAGTTTTATTTCATTCAAACTATGTTTCAGTTCCTTCCAAATACCACACAATTGTAGCGGGCAGCCAGAGCTCTTCATTGTACATTAACAATTCTACTCCATGATGGTTCTCCTCAGTGACTTTGCCTCCTGCTTCTCAGCCTTCAGCCTGTTTTAAATACGTCTCACCACCCCAGGTGGGGCTGGAGAGATGGTTCAGTGGTTTATAAGCACTGACTGCTCTTCTGGAGGACCTGCATTCAATTCCCAGCATCCATATGGCAGCTCACAATTGTCTATAACTCTAGTTCCAGGGGACTTGACACTCTCACATAGACACACAAGCAGGCAAAACAGCAACAAAATAAATAATTTTAAAAAGCATAGACTAGGTGCTCTAAACACAGAAGTAATTTAAAATAAATAAATAAATAAATAAAATCTCCCAGGGGTGGATTTGTTCAAGCACATTGGGGCTCATGTCCCGGCATGTTGACTTTAATATGTAAAACAGGCTGAGACCATGACTCTAACAACAATGATTCTCCAGTATTTCTGGTTCTGCCAACTTCCCCCAAAAGCAAACTTCCCAAACTCCAGCACCCACCTGCATTTTTCCAAAGTGATTTCTAATTGTCCCCACTGGAGTTTCAACAGTTGCTAGGGACGAGGTTTCTGGCGTATTGAAAAATCTTGACATTTGAAAGTTCAGCAGTTACATCATTCCTTTGAATGTATCTATTGGAATATAAATAACAGACACCCACCACCATCCATTATAAAATCAAGGAGAAAGTCTTCACTAACAATCAGAAATATTGCATTGTTCCATTTCCCCCAAAAAATGCTTAGGAGCCTTCTCCCTCACAGTTTTACATTAACCCAAAAGATGCTTCTAACCTTGACAGTCAAGCATCCGTCATCCCATTGTGTCTTCCTAAAAGAAAAACCTATGCTTGCAGATCCAACTCAAGCTTCTTAAAGCTGTTTCTCACTGTAGGCTTCTCATTACTTAAAAATCTCATGAAGGGGCTTGGAAGGATGGCTCAAGGGTTAAAAGCACTGGCTGCTCTTGCAGAGGACCTGGGTTCTACTCCCAGCACCCACATGGGTGGCTCATAACCACCTGTAACCCTAGTTCCAGGGGTTCACATGCCTTTTTTCTAGCCTCCACAGGCACTGTATATATTGTGTACAGATTAAGTTTGCAGACAAACTCATACACATTAAAATAAAAAATACGCAAACTGTTTAATTTTTTTCAGTAAGTTGACATGGGAAGGGTGATCACAGTGCAATTCAAACCACAAACATACTACAATTTAATAAAGAGTAAATAGGCAAAAAAAAAAAAAGGAAGTGGCTTCTCTATTGCCTACAGCCATGTAACTAATCTGTGTAAGTAAAATAGATCATGAAGAAAACGCCTGAAGTTCCTTGAAATTAATAGGAAAGCAGTGAGATGTGAGTAAGCTCAGGAGGCCTGCTCCTCCTCAAATCTACAGACAGTCAACGATTGCTGGGGGGATGAGATTTTCTTCAGTGGTGTGGATGCTGGTAAGCTGCCTACGTTCCAGTGAATAATCCCTCACCCATATCCTGAAAGCAACCCTAAGGAAATTCAATGGGTCACTGTGGTGATTTGAATAGGAACAGCCCCCACAGACTCATGTGTTTGACTGCTTGGCCCATAGAGTTAGGCACTATTAGGAGGTGTGGCCTTGTTGAAGTAGGCGAGGCCTTGTTGGAGGAAGTGTGTATCACTGTAGGGGTGGGCTTTGAGGTCTCCTATGCTCAAGCTACACTCAGAGTGGTAACTCAGTTGCCTCTGCTGCCTGCAGATCAAGATGTAGAACTCTCAGCTCCTTCTCCAGCACCATGTCTGCCTGCATGCCGCCATGCTCCCCGCCATGATGATAATGGATTAAACCTCTGAAACTGTAAGCCAGCCCCAGTAAAATGTTTTCCTTTATAAGGGTTGCCATGGTCTTGGTGTCTCTTCACAGCAATAAAAACCTTGACTAAGACAGTCACCAAGAAAAGGCATGAAAGTAGAAAGGGGACAGAAGAGGGACAAGGTGTAAAGTTAAAAGTGATCAACAGGACAAGACAAGAGTGGGCAACAGAGAATAAACATGATCAAAATACATTGTCTTAGTCAGGGTTACTATTGCTGTGATGAAACATCATGACCAAAAAGGCAACCTGGGAGGAAAGGGTTTATTAGGCTTATACTTCAGCATTGCTGTTCATCACTGAAGGAAGTCAGGACAGGAACTCAAACAGGGCAGGATCATAGAGGCAGGAGCTGACACAGAGGCCATGGAGGGGGGCTGCTTACTGGCTTGCTCCCCATGGCTTGCTCAGCCTACCTTCTTATAGAACCCAGGACCAGCAGCCCAGGGATGGCACAACCCACCATAGGCTGGGCCCTCCCCCACTGATCACTAAATGAGAAAATGCCTTACAGCTGGATCTCAAAGAGGCATTTCCTCAATTGAGACTCCTTCCTCTGATGACTCTAGCTTGTGTCAAGTTGACACATAAACCATCCAGTACATATATTATATGTATGAAATTCAAAGGAAACTGTATATATCAAAAGGAATTTCACTTCTGCACAGAGCCAGGGGCAGGAATTGGACCATGTACTCAGGACTCAAGAGTTCTGGGTACGCTTGTCTGTGTTTATTCCCCCCTCTTTCTGAAAGAGACTAGATACGAAAAACCACGTCTTAACAGGGCACACAGCAACCCACACCCAGGGATCATGCAATGAACGAAGGAAAGACATGCTGTCCCTAAAAGGTGGTCCTATATAGACCGCTGCCCTCCCCCACCTGGAGATGAATGCCCTTTATAGAAGGACCAATGTGGGATGGAAGGCCAGCCAGTGTGCTCATAAATCTGCAACAGCCGGAAAACACACATTTCTTGGACCCACTCCTTACCCCAAAACACACTTACAGCAAGCCACCTGTCAATCCAAAATCACACCTCTGATGTAACAGAGTTCAAAGAGATCCAACAAGAGTCTGCCTATTGCTGGTCTGACCCTGCACAGATCCCCTCACCCCATTGCTTATCCATTTTGCATCCCTTTCATTCACCAGGGCTTTTAAATTATAAAAAAGTAACTGAGGTTGAGGTAAAGGCTTAGTGGATAAAAGCTTGAGCAAGCCTGCTGACCTCAGTTCGATCCCCAGAACCCATGTAAAAAACAGGTAAGTAAGCATCGGTAACCTCAGCTTTCCTACCGAGAGAGGGGAGGCGGAGACCCAAGAATCACTCAGAAGCCTAGGGGTCAGTTATCATGGAGTATGCTGTGCGGTGGAGGAAGCAACGAGAGAGACCCTACCTCAAAACAAGATGGAAGACAAAGACAGATGGAAAATTGTCCTCTGACTGCTACAGGCACCATGGCTTTGCATGCACACTACACGGGCACGCACTAACAAGTAACAGCATCCTCTTCCTATCCAAAGTTGAGGTAACCCCACACACTCTAAATGGCAAAAAGATCTACAGCACTGAAGTAGGGCCTGCCAAGCCATTCTGGGAAAACTAAGAGATCATCATCATGACCTTTGGCCCCACTGCGTACTGCAAGCGTTTTTCAAAGTTTGAGGATTTGGCTATCCATAACACCAATGTGTCTTCCAAACCGGTTTTCCTCCTCATTTTGACATTACATTTATCTGAACTGCAGGCAAAACCCCAGCTCCCTAATGCGTACTACCTAATTAGAGAAATCAAGCGAGACATGTTCATGGAACAGATACACAGACTTCCGCACGATGAGGCAGGCTTCTTTGTAAACTGCATTTGAAAGTCTGTACGTCAAAACTGCTCCCCCCCCCCCCCACTACACCCTTGTTGACACAGTCCCACCCAGAATGCTAATCGCATTACTCAAACTGCTCTCTCTCCCCAAGAATCCTCTGCAGCTCCACAGATCCCGCGTCTCGGAACGCTGAATGCCTGTAAAACAAGTGATTGTGTGTTTTGATGCTTGCTTTTAAGGGAGCATAATGCAAATATTTATTCACCACAGTAATTTGCATTGTGCGTGTAGTTTCCACATCTAATTAAGGACTTGGAAAAATTACAGTCGTTGGAAACAAAAGCTTACATTGCATTTAAATACACATTCAAAGGATGGAGTAATTTCTCCGTGAGATTCCAGACTGGGACTCACCACGGAGGCTGACACATGGAATCACTTGGAAGTTTAAAAGCCAGTGAAAAGGCTGAATGTTTGGGTTGAAAACTGCTGAGGCGTAAAGAACTGAATGCTGCTGTCCTGTTGGTCACTGGCATCCAGACAGCATCCCCTCTGGGTTCCTGTGAGAGTCTTAGAGCTCCGCTCTAGCCTAAGCATCAGCCCCTGCTGCCTTCACCCACGACATCTCACTGAGTGTGGTCCTTAACCTCACAGAGCAAAAGCTTGGGTTGAGACTCAGACGGAACCTTTAAGTAAAAAAAGCTTTCTGTTTTTCTGATTTGGGGGTAAGGAGATGTAACTCTGAACTAGGGCATCCTTTTGCCCAACGGATGGACAGACAGACGGTGGCCTTCATAGGACCAAAGGGAATGATCAAAGACCCGCTGGGTTCCTCAGGTCTCACTGAAGCCCCCAGATCAAGCCTTGCCTGAGAGCGAGTCTTGTCCCCAACATCTCAGCTACGTGAAGAGGGTCCAACTGGGCTCTTTCAAACATGAAACTAAGTCCTCTCAAGCTGATCCACCCAGCTGTGGACTCACCTGATACACTCTTGGTGACTGTGGCCTTTCAACAAGTTCAGATTTTTCTATAGCTCTTACCAAAATATTGTCAGGAGGAAAAAAAAAAGTGTCTACTTAATCAATGAAGCCAGACAGAATTCTTCCATCCAATTCATCATTCTAGAGGGTTCCTTCACACGGTGCTTCAGATTCTGGAGGTGTACACAGTTGAAGATCTGCAACGATCCCTTTGAGGTGGCATCCCCTAATGCTAAGCCAGGGCAGCAATATCGACTCCTTTAAGTTCATAAAATATCTGACACTTCTTCCCCGAGGCTCCTAGGTCATGAGGAATGCTTCAAAGGCCTAGGCATGAGCAGCTACCTAGAAACAGCCACATGAAAACCACCACAGACTGAGTGATCTCTATCAAACCAGGCCCAAGTAAGAGCCCTTGAATCTCCTCCCATAATCCTCTTGGGAAGAAAAATGTAACAGGAGACAGTCGCCATATGTTTCATGACAGTAGGAGTCTTCTGGATCTGAAATGTCTTCATTTTTATTAGCATATATCAACTACACATGATGGATTTCATTAGACATTTTCATGTTATATACTTAGATCATCTCCACCACCACCACCACCACCACCCCCCCTTCCCATTCTCCTCCCACTCCGCTTCTCCCCTTTCTCTTCCTACCTGGTCCTTCTTATACTTTTACACCCCCTCTCCTCCCCCCCCACCCCACCCTCACATATATACCTGGTGAGCCGATCAGTTTCCTGAGGGTTGCTGACCCGAATGGGTGCGACAGGTTATTAACAGGAGCATGGGCTCTTACCAATGGTTACACCACTAAAGAAAATGTCCCTCAGCAACCATCAGCTGCTTATGGATCCTCAGGAAAGGGAGGGGCCTCATGAACTGCTCACCCCAGCTCTGATGAACGCCCTATAGGTCCTGGATTGGGGATAAACTCATAAGCCCTTCTCCTCACCGTGACAGGATGTTGTTGACAGGCCCACTCTTGCTGAGGTCATGCACGGCTGATAATCACAACTGCTGTAAGATCAGGAGTGTAGCCGGGCGGTGGTGGCGCACGCCTTTAATCCCAGCACTCGGGAGGCAGAGCCAGGCGGATCTCTGTGAGTTCGAGGCCAGCCTGGTCTACCAAGTGAGTTCCAGGAAAGGCGCAAAGCTACACAGAGAAACCCTGTCTAGAAAAACCAAAAAAAAAAAAAAAAAGATCAGGAGTGTAATAACGATAGCCCCCAAGACTACCATGTTGAAAGCTTGGGCTCCAGTGTGGTAAGAGTAAGAGGTAGAGACTTTGGGGATGGGAGCAGGAGCAGTAACTAAATCATAAGGGCTTTGAACTCATGAGGAGATGAAGCCATTGGTGGGGTCGTAGCTGAACGGGAAGGGATGGAAACTATAGGAGACTTGGAATACTTGGAGGAAGAGGGATGTGCCCTTGAAATGTGTATCTTGTCTCTGTTCCCTTCCTTTCTGTCTGCCTCTTGTCCACCACAAGCTGAACCTCTTTTTCCCTAGTACATGTTCTCTGCCAGAGTCAGGTAGAGCCACAGACCAAACCCTGAAACCACGAGTCACAGCGAGAGCTTCTCTTCCCTAAGTGGATTCTCTCGGGCATGTTGTCAGAGCAACAGAGAGCTAACTTGTGTCAATAATCCATTTGAACCAGAAGAACTCTCCTGTGGTCTCAACACTGGCACAGGGAGGGGCCAGGGCCCCTCCCTCGAGCTCAGAATGCCAGGATCCTGTGAGTGAGACATGCGGATAGTGCTCAAGTCTGAACTTTGGTCTGGTGGGTCCTCATGAGCGGCTGCCTTGGCTGAACTGAAGGCCAAGCAGGAAGACTGGCCCTGCATGAGTTCAGCCTCTACTATGAATGCAACGATACAGTGTCTGTTGGTGTGGAGCAATCCTTCTCTGTGGTGAAGGGTCCAGGCTCAGGGTCACAAGTCCCCAAGGTCCTGGGATTCAGGTCAGAATAAGAGCACACTGTGGCTAGGCATTTCCAATGACAGAGGTTGCTCCCAGTGTCCAGAAACCTGCACAAGCTAATATGGTGCCTTCTGCCATAGTGGTCATCTGATTATAAGCTTGGCCTACAGTAAGCAAGGCCAACTGGTAGCAGAGGGAATTTAGAAAGGTCTTTAGGGGAACGCAGGATGACAGCCTCCTTTACACATGAGGAAGCCATTTTTCTCTACGTGTGTTACACAGCCTCACCAACATGAGGTCCACCCGTGCCTCAGTTTCCCCCACTTACTGGTAACCTCCATGAGAGGTGATTTCACCATGATATCTAATCACAGCCTGCTTTGCTGTGTTCATAGTTGGTCCTCAAAAATAATCTGAGATTCTCTATTTGAGATAAAAACCTAGAGCCAAGCAGATTTCTCAGCTGAACATGAGTAGGTTATTCAAGTATTTAGGTAGCCAGGGTGTGGGAGTAGGAATAAGGGCTTGCATCTGATGGAAGCCACAGGGAGAAACACTCATTCCAAGAAAGAATATGCACCTGTAGCATTGAGTTAGGTGCCTGACATGGATGTCTGAAGGAAGCATGCCTGTGTGTGTGTGTGTGTGTTTTTTTGTTTTTTTTTTTCCGAGACAGGGTTTCTCTGTGTAGTTTGGGGTACCTGTCCTGGATCTCACTCTGTAGACCAGGCTGGCCTCAAACTCCCAGAGATCCACCTGGCTCTGCTTCCCGAGTGCTGGGATTAAAGGCGTGCAACACCGCCGTCCAGCATGTGTGCACTTCCTATTCCACATGTAAATGCATCTTGTCTCCTCATAACCATGAAGCCAAAGTCTATCTCTCCACAGCCTGCCCACTGGCATCGTCACAGTGCTCTCCCTGCAGACCCTGGGACCACAGTTATAAATAGATCTCCATGACACCCCAGGTTCTTTCCTGTTTCCCAAACCCTTCCGCCCTCAAAAGTCAGCATCACGACTGCAGGACCACATTCTGAGGGAAACAGAGCCTCCTTGCTTGTGGGCACAGCTCTCTGTGTATGCAAGGCTAAACCATGCTCACAGGCCATCAAAGCGGGCAGCAAGGGTCACGGTAAAGGCAGAAACTGACAACAGCCACAGTTGGGGGTCATTCAGCAACGCAGATCCACCCCCACACTTCACAGTATGGAGTAGAGACCAGGAAAGAACTTTACAACAGTCTACAGTGACCAAGTAAGTGCAACTCAAGAAAGTAACCAAACAAAAATCGTGCTGTACATGATAGCAAGAAGCTGCATTACATAACTGTCCAGCGAAGGCAGAAAGCCCTAAATTGTGGTAAGGCATTAAATTATATATATTCAAGATATATTTTTAAAATGTAAGGACATGCTTACATAAACATATGAACTCAAAAAAAACTTGAAAATAAATTACATGTGCGCCCTATATATAAGTGGTTTAAGAACTCAGAAAAACAACCAGCAAGGAAAACATAAAGATGCAAAGCCATCAGGATTAGCCAGTGAGCCAGTTTCTTTTTATCTCTCATTTTGAAATGACTTGAAGTAGCTTATCACAGAAATTAATAAATAAAAATAACTGTGGGGCCCTGAAAATATAAGCTAGCAGTTAAGACAGCCTAACTGCTCCTTCCAGAGGACCTGCATTGGAGCCCTAGCCCTTATGCCCACATAGCTCACAATGGTCTATCACTCCAGCTTCAGTGGATCACATGCCCTCTTCTGGCCTCTGAGGGCACTGCACTCATGCGACGTAGACACACCTACATATAGAGAAACAAAGTAACTGCAGTGGGGTAAAATAAGCAGACAAACAGAAAGAAAAAGAACAGAGTTTAAAACAAAAGAAAGCTGAGGATTAATCTTATTAATAAGACCAAAAGCACAACTCGGGAGGCAGAGCCAGTCGGATCTCTGTGGGTTCGAGGCCAGCCTGGTCTACAGAATGAGATCCAGACAGGCACCAAAACTACACAGAGAAACCCTGTCTCGAAAAACCAAAAAACCAAAAAAAAAAAAAATGAGAGGCCACAGGTAAAGACAGACCAACCCTGGATCGATATCGATCTCTCTCTCTCTCTCTCTCTCTCTCTCTCTCACACACACACACACACACACACACACACACACACACACACACCACCACCACCACCACCACCACCACCATGTTCACAGAGCAAGAAGTGCAAGCCATGGCTTTTCCATAGTTCTGACACACAATGAAATGGACTTCCGTGCTGCAGACCATAGAAGGGATCTGAGTCTAAATGCATAGGGTCCTCAAAAAGCCACCACATGGGTGTGTCCTGAGTCTAAATGCATAGGGTCCTTAAAAAAGCCACCACATGGGTGTGTCCTGAATGTCCAGAGATACTGACTGAAGAGAACTACTGGGCTCAGCATGTATAGATGCTAGAGGTCAAGCACCCTCCCCTTTCCTTTTCCTTCTCCCCTCCTCTTCTCTCCTCCTCTTCCCCATTCCCCTCCTTTTTCCCTTCTTCCTCTCTGCTTCCTTGTTCGCCACCTTTTTTCTCTTTCCCTCCCCTTCCCTCTCTCCTTTCTCCTCCCTCAACTCCCCTTCCTCCCCATTCTCCCTCACCCTCCTCTCCCTCTTCCCTTCCTCCTCTTTGTTATTTA
>CABHPQ010001677.1:936-29156 GCA_902168405.1 Peromyscus aztecus
AAAACTACCTATAAAGTTATAAAACAAAAAACTCCCTGATTTACCATTATGAGAATGAAAAGCCTCCAAAGACCAAATAAACTCTTTGTCTTGTTTTGTGTTGGCTATCTATTTCTGGGCATGCGCTCTATCCTTGTGTGGTTTGTTTCCCCAGAGACTCTGATGGAGAAAACTAATTTTCGTTTGTAAGTGAATGTCAGTTGGAGATAGCTTCCGGGTTAGGGTTGGATGTGTGTGCCTACTTCTCATTTCAGCTCTAGTAGCCTATCTGGTGCAGACCCATGCGGGTCCTGTGCATGCTGCCACAGTCTCTGTGAGTTCATATGTGGGCCAGCCTGGTTGTATCTCTGTGGCCTTGATTCTTTGGTGTCCTCCATACCTTCTAGCTTTTACAGTTTTTGATTCCTCTTTCAATGCTGTAGAAGGTGCTATGCATGCTATCAGAGGAGAAAGAATCATCAGTTTGCACAGCTCTTTTATGACACCAAGGCCACAAACAGCCACTTTCTGATCGGCATCAAGGCCTATTCTACAACATGAAACACATACTTGGCACTGTTATTAGCCCAGGAACCTGAGGCACAACAAGTCATAGACCATAAACCTACTACTATTATTGTGTTACGTGGACATAGACTTAACCCAACTCCTAATAACTTATCTCCAGATTAATGCATCTCTCAACCTTCACCAGAGAAGCTGTCTTTTGCAATAGATGGAGAATAACTCAGAGACCTGTAACATGTCAAATTTCAGAGAGCAAGAGACTGTGGAATGTTCAGTCCTAAATGGGACTTCTCTAACATTCTTCCTCCTCCTAATTCCAAGACTAATGGATCATTGTGGAAATAAGAACAGAAAATTGTAAGAGCCAGAGGCAGTAGAAGCCCATAAAGAAACAGTGCTTTCCAGTACAGCAGGATACTTGCAATGTGAATGCATAATAATTATAACAATATGCTCAGGTCCTGTGAAAGCTAAAACCAGACAAAACTCTAGTATGGAGATGAGAGATGTAGATGAACTGTAAGTAAAACAGTAAAAATCCAAATAGCCATAAAATTTCTCTGTGATCATTGATTTAATAACAAATATTGGTAACACATATTCTTTACTCAATTTGGGGGTGTCATATTTTCTTTTAAATTTCAGACACTATATTTTATTCCTTGCAACTTATTTCCTACTTTGCTTTCTACCTTCCTCCTTCTCTACTATCTTTTCTTATTGGTGAAAGAGGAGTTTCCAATGGCTGTTGTCAGAAATAGAATTCTCATTACCTACAGAATAGAATGCCATTTCCCAAATGAAGATGTGCTTGGTTTATTTGACTAAAGGGATAGGCAGGCAGATAACTGAAATCCACTCTTCTGGTGTAAGCCTTGCCATCTTTTCCAAGCTGTTTTGGGGGGGAATATGACCTTATATCCAGGAGCTTAGTGGGCAGAAGTGAAAAGGTTTTATGCCTGATCTAGTGATCAAAAATACGCACATAGCACATCAATGAAAATCTATTACTGCAATAGACAGAGATGGTAACCAGAAATCTAGAATTAATGATAGCCAAAATCCTAAACATCAGGAATGCTGCCCAAATTATATAGACTATTGTCTGCATGTGGTTCACAGAGCACAGCTCTCTTGCTGTGCTTGGTACCTTGAATATGACCTGGATTGGTGAATTCAAACATTTCAGAAGATCCTATTTTAGGGTGAGAATGAGAACAAAAACTGGCTTATGCTGTGTATTTCCTCTCATCTCAGAGTGATGCCTACACTTTATGGAAGGAAGGTAAAGAGCTAGAATGGTCAAAAACGTTAGACATTTATCTTCAACTCAGAAAATGAATTTAGGTCGTTTGAGGACTTTTGATCCAACAAGATTTAAAAAAAAAGCAGGTATTATTGAGACCTAATTTCAATCCTTATCACATTTACTTCCTGATACCAAAATACAAATTTAAATCTTGCTGATGCCTGAGTGTTTTGGGGAGCTGAGAAAGTACCTTGTTAGGAAGCAAAATTGGGACTAGACTAGAGGAGGAGGAGAGCTACATGGTGAAGTTGACATGGAAATAAACTTCAAAGTGATTTTTTTTTGTCAAAATACTATTAAAGGGACTAATAGGACATTGGTATGGTCAGGCTGCACATGACCCTGGGTATCATGAGATTGTGAATTACACTTGTTAACACCAGTGTTGTGGCAATAATGGCACCTATAGCCACTGACCTGTTTGTGACTCTTTTTATAAATAAGAATCTATGAGAAGTAATTCCCATATTTCTGTTGTGCCTGCTTCCTGGTATCTACATGGGAAGTGGAAATTCCAAAGCTTCAGGAGTACAGCAGTGCAATTCTGCAGCGTGGCACCTGGGAGCATGTTCTGTGCACAATCACCCACCAGGTTGAGCACAGGAGCTACCACAGTGGCACAAGCCCTTGTCCTTTCCAGGTAACTGATAAGTCAACCCACTGTGCTGGGTGAAAATCTCAAAGAGAGCAGCCTTGTCTATCTCAGGAGTGTGCATTCACAAAGTATGACTACCCAAGGAAACACTAATTGTCACCCAGTAGGGAGAGTGACTATGGAGTTCTTCCTTACTTCCGGTAAGTAGAATGCCTACTTCCAGTAAGCTCTAACAAGTTAAGGAGCTCTGTTCTCATTATTCTTCCTGAGAGCCTCACAAACATCTTACAAATCCACGTTGAACATTTTAGCATGCCATGCAGCATCATGACTGCTTAGCATTCATCATATTGTCATATGAACATTTTAGCATGGAAAGAGGCAGCTGTATTCACGATTTGAGCACCCTGTGGGACAAAGAATGAGACCCCCAGTGACTGTGTGTCCCCTATAGTCTTAAACATACTGTGTTATATAAGAAGCAGTGAGTGACTGCTAGCTAGGAAGCAATGAATCAATCAAGGAGCTTTTAGTTAAAATGTATCGAGTGTATTGTGCCATGGTTAAATAATCCTGCTTAGGAAGCCAATTGTCTAAGCTGCCTTAACTTATCAAATTAGTGAAGGAGCGATCCTTGCCCTTAAGGAGGGAAATGACATGAGGACATGAGGACAGAATGGGTTCACTCCATTTATTAGTCTCATATATTTAGTGTCGCAGGAGAGAAGAAACAGTTCTGCTTTAAGGTTACATTCAGAACAAAATGAACAACCAGAGAGAATGTAAGGCCCTTCTGTTCATGTCAAGAGGATGGTGTGGACCCATGGTTTTCATTTAAAGAATTTCTGTTCTGCTCTGACTGTTGGAGCAGAAATTCATGACTCAGAGATAAGTAAGAGTGGCACCTAGTCCGCTGGTGAGGAGGATTGTCTGGCTAAGGGAACCTATCCACGGGAGTTGAGTGGGAAGTGAAATTTGTACTTTCTTCTGGGCTTCTGCATATCAATTTACTAGATGTCTAACAGCAGGTAATGTTTAGCATTAGGCCTCCTTTCTCTTCCTCTAGCCTTTCTTTCTCCCTTACTCTGTTCCTCTTTCCTTCTAATTCTTCCCCCTCATTTCTTCTTCTCTTTCTTCTCCTTTCATTCATCTCCCCCTCTTTTACTTACTTTTCTGCCACTCAGTTATTCATTAAAAACACAAATAGCTGTGACTCATATTCTCCAGATATACATTAGTGTATCCTCATGGATGCACTAATGTTTAAAGACCTTCATTTCTTCTAGTGAGTCCACACACATTATTGTCACATGTATCTGTACCCTGATTCTTAACAGTAACAAAAATGAATAAGGATATGTATGTGAGGTGCACCTTTCTTGATGCCACACTTCTTTTCTTTTTTTACATTGATCATGTGTGCTTAATTTATATTCATTTATTTTTTTTATTTTTCTTTATTAAGAAATTTTCTACTCCCTCTACATGCCACCCACAGATCCCATCTTCTTCCTCCTCTCAGCTCTCCCTCCCAACCACCCCACATCCCCACTTCCCCCAAATCAAGGTCTCCCATGAGGAGTCAGCAGAGCCCAGCACATTGAGTCTAGGCAGGTCCAAGCCCCTCCCCACTGCACCAAGGCTGCGCAAGGCATCATACCACAGGCACCAGGCTCCCAAAAGCCTGCCCATGCACCAGGGATGGATCCCGATTCCTCTGTCTGGGTGCCCTGCAAACAGTTCGAGCCAAACCACCGTCTTCCGTATCCAGAGGGCCTAGTCCAGTCCCATTGGGGCTCCAGATGCCACACTTCTTGTAGGTTGTGTAGTACTTTCTCAAATTCTTATGTTCAAGTTCTAATCCTTGTTACTTTAGTATGTGAGTTGATTCACGTGGGCAATCAAATCAAAATGAGGTCCTTAGAATGAGCCTGTCTTCCATATGACCATTATACTCTTTTGCTATGTATTTATTTTTTTATTATATGTATGGGTGTGGGCGGCTCTCTCCTCATCCTGGAGGTCATAGGACAACCTTCAGAAATTGGTTCTTTTCTAATATATGAGTCCCAGGACTGAATTACTTCAGTCCCAGACTTGACATCCAGACATCAGGGCCTTTGCTCTCTGCTATCTGAACCATCTCACTCTCTGCTTTTCCTTTTCACCCACTGCTTTTCTTTTTCCTTTTTTTTTTTTTTTTTGGTTTTTGCTTTTTTGAGACAGGGTGCCTCTGTGTAGTTTTTCTGTGTAGTTTTGGTGCCTGTCCTGGATCTCGCTCTTTAGACCAGGCTGGCCTCGGACCCACAGAGAGCAGGCTGGCTCTGCCTTCTGAGTGCTGGGATTAAAGGCGTGTTCCACTGCCTGCCCGGCTCTCTGCTGTACTTTGAAGCATGAAACTGGTCTCACAGGCAGTCCTGTGCCTAACACTCACTATTGCTGATCAAGCTTGTCAGGGTTCAACCTTCTGAAAATACAGCAAGTCTCTTCTGGATCACAGGAATCCCATTGATTCCTTTTCTGCTGGGATAACAGAGACCCTTTTTCACACAAGGGGGATGTCTGACTTAGGTGCTATGTACTGAATTCAGCCAGTTATCTCAAATTTATCTTGAGCAAGTGTCTGTTTATACAGTGGAAATGCATGGTACATGCTACTGTTAAAAATCTAGGCCCAGAATCGAGTGTGATGTCACCAGGAATAGTGGTAAATCAGACTTTAGGGAATTGTAAATATGTTCCTTAGAATCACACCTTGCCCATTCATGAGTGACCGTTAAGAGTTTCCTCAGTTTCATTTATCATGGTATCTCTTCATATGGAAATAGGAAGAAGCAGAGTGGTAGGGGAAGTCCCCAGGAATCCACAAAGATGACTCCACCATAGACTACTGGCAATGGTCGAGAGGGTGCCTGAGCTGACCTACTCTGGTGATCAGATAGCCAAACATCCTAACTCTCATGATAGAACCCTCATCCAGTGACTGGTGGAAGCAGATGCAGAGATCCACAGCCAGGTCCAATTGACCAGGGAGAGGAGGGATTCTATGAGCAAGAGCTATTGAGACCATGACTGGAGAAAGTACAGAGACAACTAGCCAAACTAGTGGAAACACATGAACTGTGAATCAATAGCTGAGGAGCCCCCATGGTACTGGACTAGACCCTCTGGATAAGTGAGACAGCTGTTTAGTTTGAACTGTTTAGGGGGCCCCCAGGCAGTGGAACCAGGACCTGTCCCTAGTGCATGAGCTGGCCTTTTGAAACCTAGTGCCTATGGTGAGACACTTTACTCAGCCTTGGTGCAGGGAGGAGGGGCTTGGACCTGCCTCAACTGAATGTACCAGGCTCTGCTGACTCCCTGTGGGACACCTTGCCTTGGAGGAGGTGGCAATGCTGGGTGGGTTGTGGGGGGAAGGCTGAGGGATGGGAGGAGGGAGGACAGGGGAATCTATGGATGATATGTAAAATGAATAGAAAATCTCTTAAAAAAGTTTCCTCAGCTTCAGGGTCTATTCAGGCATAACAGCTACAGTACCTTATCCATGTAATTTAAAATTGCATGGTCATTTTGGTCCTTTATTGATCTTCTTGAGTCATTTCCAAAAACAATATGCTCCCATTGAAATCTACACTAAGAACCCATCCCAGTTGACCTGGAAGAGATAACAAAGAGAAATGGGTATATGATCTAGCCCTGATGTCATAAAAGGCAGGTTTGATCTGTGTAGAAACCAGGGTGTGTCCATGTGCTCTGACAGGGCAGTAAGTGAAAAGCCTTGCAATGAGGTAAACGTAAGTAGTGGAGTCCACAAGCACATACAGCAATGTTGGGTGTGACAGTTGGGAAGTGGAACCTAGGGTGCAACATTGCTAGCCATGCTTCACAAGGCCATCCCTTTCCCTGCATCATGGTTGGTATGATATAATTTGTGAAGATCAGCTCCATATTTTCCCCAAAACTTGATAACTGCTTGTTCCTGTCTGCTTAGAGCTGTAGAGGATACAGTTGAATTTATCATGTTGTAAACAACTTAGGAGTTCATCTTAGAAGTTTTCTATTCTTAGTAGAACTATTTGTGTAAAAATGTTAACTCTTAAGTACATCTTCGTGTCAGTAAGAACCTCTATTTTCTAGAGACAAAGGAAATATGAACAGAGATAATCACATATAAGGGCAATCAGAAGGTACTGAGGGATGTCACACGAAGGTGATGGAGAGCCCTGGCCAGATCCTTCCCTAGTCAAAATGTCCAAAGGACCCTTCTCTGCCAGTATCTTAGTTGAAGACTTCTAATCTTCAAATATGTGAAATATTTTTGAAATAATATAATACATTAGGCAAAAATACATAAGTAGATAGAGTGACTGATTGCTAAGCAAGCATGCATAAATTCCTATAAATTCAAATTTTATAGAGACTTTTAGAAGTTTAATGCTACTTGGCATTATTCTTAAAGTTATAAATGATCGGGCATGAGCTTTAAAAGGTCTTGACCACTCTCATAACTTCTTTGAATTCTTCTTTGCCAACCTTCCATTATGGCCATAAACACCTTCCTTGTAGTCATCCACCACAACTGGTTTTTTTCATCTTTTTTTAAGTTTTATTTTTTATTAAATTTTTTTATTCATTTTACATACCAAACACAGATCCCCCTCTCATTCCTCCTCCTGCTCCCCCCTTCCCTCCCAACCTACCTCTCATCCCCTTCTCCAAAAGGCCTCCAATAGGGAGACAGCAAAGCCTGGTACATTTAGTTGAGGCAGGACCAAGTCCCTCCCCACTATATCAAGGGTGAGCAAGGTTTCCCACCATAGGTAATGGAATACAGAAAGCCAGCTCATGCACCGGAGATAGATCTAATTACACTGCCAGGGACCCTTCAAACAGACCAAGCTATACAACTGTCTCTCTTATGCAGAGGGTCTAGTCCAGTCCCATGCAGGTTCCACAGCTGTTGGTCTGAAGATTATATGAGCTTGGTTCAGTTGTCTCTGAAGATTTCCTCATCATGATCTTGACTCCCACTTGCTCATATAATCAGTCTTCCCATTCTTAGACTGGACTCCTGGAACTCAGCCAGGTGATTGGTTTTGGATCTCTGCATCTGCTTCCATCAATTACTGGATGAAGGCTCTATAATGACAGTTAGGCTGTTCACCAATCTGTTTACCAGAGTAGACCAGTTCAGGCACCCTTTCCATTATTGTTGGTAGTCTAATCTGGGGTCATCCTTGTGGATTCCTGGGAATTTCCCCAGCACCAGGTTTCTCCCTTACCCCATAATGTCTCACTTTTTCAAGATACTTCTTTCATTGCTCTCCCACTCCCTTATCTGCTTTACAGATAAATCTATCAGATATGCTAGGCCTGTAGGATGAAGATTGATGTGCCAATGTTGTAGAGGAACCTTGGTTGACTGTCCAAGCAGCCAGCTGTTTTTGTCATTTGTCACATTTTTTAGAAGTCGCTTGTTTGCACTTCCTGCTTTCTCAGTAAATATTATTTCCTTCTCTGGTTTCTGGGGGAGTTGAAGACTATATAGCTATAGTTTTCCTGTTAACAAATTCAGGAAGAAACTCACTAAAGAGGTATAAAGTATATAAGTTCAAAAAACATTAAAAGATAGTTTTATGTTGGTAATATATGTTAGGATAGAAAATGGATTAGTTACAACACTTTGGACTCACCAAAATAGGATAAATAATGAAGTATTTTCTCTGAATCTGTCAAAAGTTCATGGACTGGACTTTGTTAATGTAAATCTTGGCTGTATATATTACATATACTTACTGTACTTACTGTATATAGTTTTTCTTATGTTAGTTATAACCTTTTATTATTTTAGAGAAAAAAGACAAATGTGATATACTGTGTATCCTAATAAAATTTGGCTGAAGATCAAAGAGCAGGACAAGCCACTAGATTAAACATAGAGGCCAAGCAGTAGTGGCACACACCTTTAATCTTAGCACTCAGGAGGCATACATCCATATGGATCTCTGTTTGTTCAAATTCACCCTGGACTACATGAGATTGATTCAGTTTAGGAGAGAAAACAGAGCCAGGCAGTGGTGGCACACAACTTTAATCCAAATACTGGGAAGCACACATGCCTTTAATCCCAGGAAGTGATGGCTGAGTGGAGAAAGGTATATAAGGCATGAGGAGACAAGAACTAAAGGCTTTTTCATCAGAAGCATCCCTTTCAACTAGAAGCCCTTTCGGCTGGAACTCTTTCAGACTAAGGAGTTGAAGAGGTAAGAGGTGGTGGCTGTGGCTTGCTCTGCTTCTTTGATCTTTCAGCTTTCACCCCAATATCAGGCTCTGGGTATTTTTTTTATTATAACACCTGGTAAACAACAGTGTCCTTTCCCTTACAGAAATTTCCCAGTTTCAGAAGTTCCCATTTATTAATTGTTGCTCTCATTATCTGTGCTACAGGTGTTATATTTAGGAAGTGGTCTCCTGTGCCAATGTGTTCAAGAGTACTTCCTAATTTCTCTTCTAGCAAGTTCAGTGTAACTGGATTTATGTTGAGTTTGTTGATCTACTTGGATTTGAGTTTTGTTCATGGCCGTAGATATGGATCTATTTGCAGTCTTCTACATGTTGACATCCAGTTACTCCAGCACCATTTGTTGAAGAGGATTTCTTTTTTCCATTGTACAGTTTTGGCATCTTTGTCAAAAATCATATGTTGATAGGTGTGTGGATTAATGTCAGAATCTCCATTCGATTCCACTGGTCTACATGTCAGTTTTTATGCCAATACCAAGCCTGGTTTTATTACTATAGTTCTACAATAGAGGTTGAAGTCAGTGATGGTGATGCCTCCAGAAACTGCTTTATTTAAAGGATTGTTTTAGCTATCTCAGGTTTTTTGGTTTTCCATATGAATTTGAGTATTGTTCATTTGAGATCTGTGAAGAATTGTGTTGGGATTTTGATGGGGATTGCATTGAATTTGTAGATTACTTTTGATAAGATTGTCATTTTTACTATGTTGATCCTACCTATCCATGATCATAGGAGATCTTTCCATTTTTATGATGTCTTCTTTCATTTCTTTCTTCAGAGACTTAAAGTTCTTTTCATATAGGTATTTCACTTGCTTAGTTAGAGTTACCCCAAGGTATTTTATTTGTGGCTATTGTAAAGGGTGATGTTTCTCTGATTTCTTTCTCATTCAGTTTCTCATTTGTATATAGGAGGGCTACTGATTTTTTTGGAGTTAATCTTGTATCCTGCCACATGACTGTAGGTATTTATCAGTTGTAGGAGTTTCCTGGTAGAGTTTTGGGGGTCATTTATATAGACTATCATATCATATGCAAATAATGAAAGTTTGACTTCTTCCTTTCCAATTTGTATCCCCTTTTTGTTGTCTTATTGCTCTAGCGAGGACTGCGAATACTATACTGAATAGATATGGGGAGAGTGGACAGACTTGTCTTCTTCCTGATTTTAGTGGAATCAGTTTGAGTTTCTCTCCATTTAATTTGATGTTGGCTGTGGACTTGCTGTGAATTGCCTTTATTATGTTTAGGTATCTTCCTTGTATTCCTGATCGCTCCAAGACCTTTATCATGAAAGGGTGTTGGATTTTGTCTTGGCATCTAATGAGATGATCATGTATTTTTTTTTCTTTTAGTTTGTGTATATGATGGATTATACTGACAGATTTTCATGTGTTGAACCATTCCTGCATCTCTGGGATGAAGCCTACTTGATCATGGTGGATGATATTTTGATGTGCTCTTTGATTCAGTTTGCTAGTATTTTATTGAATATTTTTTCATCAATGTTCATGAGGGAGATTGGTGTGTAATTTTCTTTCTCTGTTGTATCTTTGTGTGATTTGGATATCAGAGTACCTGTAGCCTCATAAAAAGAGTTTGGTAATGTTTCTTCTATTTATATTGTGTGGAACAATTGAAGGAGTATTGGTATTAGCTCTTCTTTGAAATTCTGATAGAATTCTGCAATGAAACCATCTGGCCCTGGGCTTTTTTGTTTGTTTGTTTGTTTGTTTGTTTGGAGACTGTTAATGACTGCTTCTATTTCCATAGGAATTATAGGTCTGTTTAAATTGTTCATCTGGTCTTGACTTAATTTGTGTATGTGGTACCTATCCAGAAAATTGTTCATTTCTCTTAGATTTTCCAATTTTGTGGCATACAGATTTTTAAGTATGACATGATGATTACCTGGATTTCTTCAGTGTCTGGTGTTATATCTCCCTTTTCATTTCTGATTTTGTTAATTTGGATATTCTCTCTGCCTTTTGGGTTAGTTTGGATAAGAATTTGTCTATCTTCTTGTTTTTCTCAAGGAACCAACTATTTGTTTCATTGATTCTTTGTACTGTTCTCTTTGTTTCTATTTTATTGATTTCAGCCCTCAATCTGATTATTTCCTGGCATCTACTCCTCCTAGATGAGTTTATTTCTTTTTATTCTAGAGGTTTCAGGTGTGCTGCTAAGTTGCTAGTGTGAGATTTCTCCAAATTCTTTATGTAGGCATTTAGAGCTATGAACACTCCTCTTAGTACTGCTTTCATAGTGTCCCATCAGTTTGGGTATGTTGTCCATTCATTTTCATTGAATTCTAGGAAGTCTTTAATTCTTTATTTCTTCCTTGACCAGTGGTAACTCAGCTGAGCATTATCCAGTTTCCATGAGTTTGTAGGTTTTCTGTAATTTGTATTGTTGTTGAATTCTAACTTTAAGCCATGGTTGTCTGAAAAAATACAGGAGATCATTCCATTTTTTTTTTTAAATATTTGTTGAGATTTGCTTTGTGACAGAGTATGTGGTCAATTTTAGAGAAGGTTCCATGAGGTACTGAGAAGAAGGTATATTCTTTGTGTTTGGGTGGAATGTTCTGTAGATGTCTATTAATTCCATTTGAGTCATAACATCTTAGTTTCCTTTTTTTTTTTCTCTGTTAAGTTTCTGTCTGGCAGACCTGTCCGTCGGTGAGAGTGGGGTGTTGAAGTGGCCTACTATTAGTGTGTGGGATTTGATATGTGATTTAAGCTTTAGTAATGTTTCTTTTACATATGTGGGTACCCTTGTTTTGGGGGGCATAAATGTTCAGAATTGAGACTTCCTCTTGATAGATCTGTCCTGTGATGAATATGTAATGTCCTGCTTGATCACTTGAATAATTTTATTTTGAAGTATATTTTGTTAGACATTAGGGTAGCTACACTATCTTACTCCTTAAGTCCCTTTGACTGGAAAGTCTTTTCCCAGCCCTTTTCTGTGAGGCAGTGTCTGTCTTTGAAGTTGAGGTATTTTTCTTGTGTGCATCAGAAAGATGAATCCTGTTTTTGTATCCATTCTGTTAGCCTGTGTCTTTTTATAGGTGAATTGAGTCTATTGATATTAAGGGATATTAATGACCAGTGATTGTCAATTCTTGATATTTATTTATTTATTTATTTATTTATTTATTTATTTATTTATTTATTTTGGTGGTAGTGTTGTGTATTTCCATTCTTTGGGATTTGTTGGTATGGAACTATCTATTGCCTGTGGTTTTGTGGCTGTATCTAACTTCCTTAGGTTTGATTTTTTCTTCTAGTGCTTTCTGTAGGGCTGAATTTCTGAATAGAGTTTTTTGCCATGAAATATCTTATTTATTCCATCTATGGTGACTGAGAGTTTTGCTGGGTATAATAGTCTGTGCTGGCATTTGTGGTCTCTTTGTTTCTGCACTACATATGTCCAGGACCTTCTGGCATTCAGAATCTCCACTGAGAAGTCAGGTATTATTCTGATTGGTCCTCTTTTGTATGTTACTTGGACTTTTTCCTTTGTAGCACTTAATATTTTTTTCCTCCATTCTGTATATTTGATGGTTTGATTATTATGTGGGGAGGGGACTTTTTTGGCAGGGATTCAGTCTATTTGGTGTTCTGTAAGCTTCTTGTATTGTCATAGGCATTTCCTTCATTAGGTTGGGAAAGTTTTCTACTATTATTTTGTTGAATATGTTTTCTGTGCCTTTGAGCCTGTGTTCTTCTCCTTCTTATAGCTCTACTATTCTTAGGTTTGGTCTTTTCATGGTGTCCCAGATTTCCTGGATGTTTTGTATTATGACTTTGTTGGCTTTAATGTTTTCTTTGACTGATGAATCTATTTCCTCTATAGTATCTTCTATGTCAGAGTTTCTCTCTTCCATCTTACATTCTTCTGGTTATGCATGCATCTGTAGTTTCTGTTTGTTTACTCAGATTTTCCATTTCCAACATTCCCTTGGTTTGTGTCTTCTTTATTGCCTCTATTTTAGTTTTCAAATCTTGAATTGTTTCTTTCCCCCTTTTGATTGCTTTTTCTGGGTTTTCTTGACTTTCTTTAAGAGGTTTTTTTGATTTCTTCCTATTTTTTGTTTCTCTTCAATTTCTTTAAGGGAATATTTCATTTCCTCTTTAAAGGCCTCTATCATCTTCTTAAAGTCATTTTAAAGATCATTTCCTTCTGTTTTTTCTATATTGGAATATTCAAGTCTTACTGAAGTAGAACTACTAGGTTCTGGTGGTACCATATTGTTCTTTATAATGTTGAATGTATTCTTGCACTGGTATCTACCCATCTCTTCCTCAAATTGGTGTAAATGGTGTCTGTGTCTCAGGGAGCCACTTTTGGTCCAGGTGGCACTGACATTATTTGTGTTTCAGGAGTAGTGGGGCATGTGTTGTGTCCCTTAGGCCTAAGGTCTAAGAGCTGGGGTGATAGAGTAGGAAAACTGTAACTTACCTCTTAGTCCAGTTGGAGCTGGCAGAGTCTGTATCTTAGAGAGCAGTTTTGTTTTCAGTGGATGGGTGGGTTTGGGGGATGGAGTAGATCTTGTAGATTACAGGGTCCTATGGGGGGTCATAGGCAGGTCTGCCTGCAAGAGTCTTGCCTGCTTGCCTGCAACTTGGCTGCAATTTGTTGAGATATGGTACATGGGTGGTGCCCTGGGACTAAGGCCTAGAGGCTTGGGCGATAGGTTAGGAGAACAATAACTCACCTCTTGGTCCAATTGGAGCTGGAGGAGTCTGTCTTGTTCTCATAATCTTTCTGTCCCTCTTCTGCAGTGATCCCTAAGCTTCAAGAAGAGAGTGCATTACAGATGCCAATTTAGTTCTATCTCTCTGCCTTCTTTTTTTTTTTTTTTCTCTGCACCTTGAACAGTTGTGGAATTCTGATAATCACCATTTACTATGAAAAGAAGCTTCTCTGCTGAGGTTGAAGAGCTGAATTCATCTGGAAGTATAGGATATAATCCAAGAATGGGAAGGGCATGGTCATGAAATTCCACCTATCTGAGGAGCTATTGCTAAATGATATATGCCTGGAATGGCAAAGTTTTAAGTGTGGTAGGTGGAATCTGTCCTAGTGGATGGTCACACACTCAAGGATACACACCAAACACTAATAGATTTGGTCAGTTTAAAAAAAAAATCTGAGTACACAAATTTGAGAGGGTATGGGATATGGGGTAGAACTGAGAGGAGTCTGTGATCAAAATATAATGTATTTTGTAATAATATAATATACAGTAAAAATATAAATAATCACAGAAAATGCATAAATTAAAGCATAGTTGGAAGTTTCTAGTTTTACATAATTATATAAAACTCTGAATGTTTTAAAATTTGGGAAACTTCTAAAAAGTTTTGGAACTTCCTACATCTCTTGTCATAAACACATCTAGCATATAATGCATCAAATCAAAGCAAGTTGATGGAAGTAGGAAGCTATGCCTAGTAAACTGCTTCCGTTGAAGTCATTGTTTGCAACACTGACAAGCAAATTTGGTAAGTTGCTGGAAATTCTTGTAAGTGTGGTTTTTATATGATTCTCTGGAAAATCTGGCCTGGTGGAATGTCACTTATTGGCTAGAAGTTGTGCACTGGAAAGTACTTCAAGAATTCTGTCATACATTCTGTCTGGAGTTAGGAAACCGGGACTGTAGCCTCATGTTTGAAGTGACCCCAGTGGAGGCATTATAAATGAGGAGGGTTATGTAAAATGCACATTTTGAAAGAATCATTCTCAGTTAAAAGAGGTCACTTTTACCATGAATGACCTGGGTGGACTTCCTGAAACGACCTCATTTCTTGATCTCCTCCATGACTGTCCCCAGAATAATCTCTGCATATCTGATCTCTTTTACAATTCATTGTCAGAAATCTCTCTAAAAGCAAGTGTTATCACTCTGGCATCTGATCTAAGACCTTAGGTTTTACACAAATAATTTGAAATGATTTAAGGTCCACAAGGCCTTACAGGAATACAAAACAAAATTGAAGCAAACAAAACCAAAGAAATAGTTATTAGTGAAGTTTGACCAACATACTCTCAAATAATCAATTACTCAGCTGTCTCTAGATTTATCAAGCCAAAGTGTATTATTCAGTTCAGCATCCTTTTCATTATTTTAAATCTAATCAATTTTGCTTCTATGTCTATAAACAGTTACTTTTTGCCAAGATTGTCTTTCTACTAGGTGGTGGCAGTTTTTGGACTAGACTAATCTTATTTAACGGACAAGGACAGAGTTAAGTGTCTGAGCTCGACTATTCTTCCTTTCTGACATCCTATTTTATTACTGTGAAATACTTTGGGGACACAGATTGTATGCCTCCTTCATGTTCTCTTTCTTAATTTCTATTCAGCTATTGTTATAGCCCCTTAGTCTCGAACTGCTGAATAATTTTATCTTATCTATAGTTTCATTTTCACGTTCGTCATATACAGATAACTTTATTTTTATATCGGTTCATTTAAGATGTGTAACATAGAAAACTTCTATGAATATCAACTGTTTTCACAGAGAAAACAACCTGTGCACACTTTGCAGGCTGCCCCCTGCCAGGTTCTTCCCTGTTGCCCCTCCTCAAAGACACAATGCAAGCTTCATTCTGCCTTTCACATTCATTACTTTCATTGGAAAGGTGCACAAATGGAGCAATTCAATACATTTCTAGTTTCTCTTGTTTAGCATACAGGTTTACAGACTTTTTTCATGTAACTAGTTTATTTTTATCAAGAAATTATGTTTCATCATATACTTTATATTCATGAAATCCATGGAATGTTTATCTGTTTTTGTTGATGAAGATTTGCAATCATTTCATTTTAAAAGTTTTACAGAGAATTCTGCTGTGAATATTCTTTTTTTTTTTTTTTGATACAGAGTTTCACTGTGTAGCTTTGATTGGCCTGGAACTCACTATGTAGATGAGACTAGCCTGGAACTCACAAAGATCCTCCTGCCTCTGCCTTCAGAGTAATGGGTTTAAGCTGTGGGTCAGTACTCCTGGCTTGGTAAACATTCTGTATATATGTTCGGGACCACAAAAACAAATAAGCTTGTGATGATTTAGTATTTTTAATTAGATATGTGTCTATTAGATATACACTTTTCAGAAAGTTCTTGCTTCTATAGTTCTAGTGAAGTGTTCACCACAAGAGAAATATGTGTAAAATTTAAAAGAACATATGCAATACCCAGTTCAGTATAGTGTTGGGCATGGTTGCAGCTCATTTTCAGCTTCTGCTATTCGGAATCCTCTACTGAGTTTGTGGCTACTGGGGGGAATGGCAACCAGTTTTTCCTCCATATCACACTTACCACTGAGATTGCTTTTATTAATATTATGTACTTACAATTTTTATGTACACTTGCTGTTCTGAGTTTGCTTTAATAGTTCTGGTTTTCTTGGAAATTTTATTTTTCACTCTAACACAATAATACATCTTCTTTATAGCTGGCATTCTGACCTCAGGTCCAGTACTAGCTATAGGAAAAAAAAGACTTACAATTATTTCTTTTTTAATTATCTTTATGCTTATTTATTTATTCATGCATGCATTCATTTGTGTGTGTGTGTGAGTGTGTGTATGTGTGTGTATGTGTGTGTATGTGTGTGTATGTGTGTGCATGTGTCTGTGTATTCAATTGTGTGTGTTTCTGCAACTGTCAAGGTCTGAATGTGATAGTCTTTCCTACAGTTTGTAGGAATTGCTTTTCTCTTTGCACCATGTGGATCCTGGAGAACAAGATTAGTCTGTCTGACCTGGCAGCAAGTAACTTCATTGCTGAGATACTCTTCCAGCCTCACATAGACTCCTTCATTAGATCTCCTAAGGGAGAATGGGCTACCTTACAAATTAATGATTCCTTCAGATTGCTCAAATGTTTCTTTCTTCCATCAAATTCCATATTTCTCTATGCCTAGGATTAGAAAAATAAACAAAAACCATGCTTTGTTGCACAAATCCTAACTGGTTTTACAATAAAAACCTGGAGCCAGACATCAGGGTGAAAGCTGAAAGATCAGAGAAGCAGAGCAACCCACAGTCACCACCTCTTACCTTACTAATTCCTCAGCCTGCCAGAGCCAAGTTCCTTCTCCTCCTGCCTTATATTCCTTTCTCTGCCCAGCCATATTACCTCCTGTTTCAGCCTTACTATTGCTGGGATTAAAGGTGTGTGATCCCAAGTGCTGGAATTAAAAGTGTGTACCACCACTGCCTGGCTCTATTTCTTTTTTATACTGGATTAATTTCCTGTAGCCCAGTGTGGCCTTGAACTCACAGAGATCCAGATGGATCTCTGCCTCTGCCTTCTGAGTGCTAAGATTAAAATTATGTGCCACTACTGCCTGACCTCTAGGGCTAACTTGGTGGCTGGCTCTGTCCTGTGATCTTCAGGTAAATTTTATTTGCTGACAGTACAAACAAAATATTACCACAATGCTTAAGGTTAACAGCTAATGCCAAGTATCAAAGAACCATTTCTAAACATCTTCCCTTTTCTTTGCAAGTAGGCTAAATGTGCTATAACTTCATTGGTTGGGTATTGTTTCAAGTTTAAAAGACAGGAGTCATTTATTATTTTTTGTAAATAATATTAAGAAAAATGTGATATAGCTTTTACAGTTACTGTCAAATCTTACTAATAAGCAGAAATCATTGCAATTTCTACATTTATTTAGAGTTAATCATTTCTACACTAAATTTTCCTATAAACATTTTTAAAAATATTATAAATATAACTGTCACAAAGATGTTTGCTTCTTTTTTTTTTATTTTTCGAGACAGGGTTTCTCTGTGTAGCTTTGAGCCTTTCCTTGATCTCGCTCTGTAGACCAGGCTGACCTCGAACTCACAAAGATCTGCCTGCCTCTGTCTCAACCTCATTTCTACTGGTGATGGGGAGCATGTTCTGTGAGAATTCAGTCTCCTGTCATTTGTCATCTGTTATGTCTTAATGCTCTGAGAAAACTCAAATTTGCTTAAATATTGAGCATGATCTTGCATGTGCATTTTGCATTTTGAGTACATGTTATCAACTGTGTTGAGAGTTTTAATCATCTAATTCAAATCTGATTAGTTTGCATTGGTTTTAGTTTTTCAGGCAGGGTTAAGTTATCTATGATCATGAATTCTTTTCCTGTTTTTCTTTTCTTTTTTCTTAAAGCAGGTAAAAATGTCGCCTTCTCCACTCATATGCATCCAGATGCCATATATGAGGCCAGAAAACAGGATTAAAAGACCACCCTGGCCTGCATCTAATTTCATTTCACATGTCCCTTCCTTGTGAGCTGACAACCTGAAAACAATTGCTTCATCAGAACATTGAATGGATGCTAACTCGATCGTAGGCCATGGAGGCCCAGAGCTGATCCAACTTGGACATTTTTTCTTATAATCTCAGCTGACATTCAAAGACATAGCACAGTCTGAGTAAAGGTACCTGTGTCTGTTTTACAGTTCTTTGTTCTCTGGTTTCTATGATTCAAGATGTCACGGTTATAAAAGTAGAGTATTTTATTTAAAATATATACAGTTTTTAATGATTAATCTGCATGGACTTTAGATAAATTTACTGGTACTTTGTTGTCTGAAGATGAGATTCTAATTTTGTTTTATATATATACATATATATATATATATTATAAAAGAAAGCATTTAATTTCAGTTTATAGTTGCGAGGGTTAGAGTTGCAATGGCCGAGCAGAGGCTGGAGGCAGAAACAACTGAGAGCTTACACCACCTTTATCTGCTAGTGTGTGTGTGGGGGGGGGAGGTGATAACTGGAAATAACATGGACTTTTGAAACTTTAAGGCCAGCCCCCAGTGACATACCTCCTCCAACAAGGACACACACCCCCCCTAGTCCTTCTCCAACAGCTCTATCAACTACCAAGTACTCAAATCTATGAGCCTGTGGTGGGGGGGGGGGGCACCTTCATTCAAACCACCACACCCTCTGTGGCCAGACCAGCAATGGATGCCAACTGTGACCTCCAGGGTGACCAGGGACCACACACAAAAGCTGTACATGGCAGACTTTCATTCTCAGGAATTCCCTATTGTAGAGGATGCAAAGATTCCTAGGTAAGACACTAACTGTCACACAGGGCAGCATGAGGTTTTTTTGTTTGTTTGTTTTCCTTTTTTCCTCTTTTTTCCTTCACAGGTCTATAAGTCAGGTTTAAGAGGCCACAGGGGTTTCCTGTGTCCCAAGGAAGCCAGGAAGTGTTTTTTTCTTCCTCCCCTGGCTCTGGCGGCCCATGGCCTCCTATCTCTTGCTGCTCTCTCACTTCCATTGTGGCTTCCACACTCACGTCCTGTTCAGTACTCTCCCAGTGTCTGTTCCAAGGGTTACTCAAGGTGGGGAGAGTGACCCTGTCCGTGCTCCTCAGATTCTGCTGGGCCTGGGAGACATGTCACGGAAGTTCAGATGTTAGTCTCACCACACCCAGGCCTGAGAACCACACTTGAAAGGGTTCACCGTAGTGGGCCTGGCTCACAAAGATGGGCCTCCATGGTGAGATTCTGGCACTTTCGGATGTTCTGGTCTGCTTGCCTCCTCTGCAATGTGGGGGAAAACACCAGAAGGTGCAGGAGGGGAGGCGTCCTGGGCCCACTCAGAGCTGGGGATTGATTAGTTTGCGTTTTTAAAAGCAGAGAATCTCAGAGACCATGTAGCAGAGGGTATGTGCAGTGTGGCTTCAGATTTGCTCTGTCAGAGGCCTCTGGGTAGGACTCTCCAGAATTAGCGCCAGCCCCAGAAACAGGGGTGCTTTCTTTTTTTTTTTTCTATATTTTTAATGTGTTGTTTACCTTGTCCATTATTGTTGAAGTTAATTCACCCAAACATGTTTTTGTTTATTTTTATACTTTTCTTGAATATTTCTGAAGTGAACTTTTATCACAGTTTTCATTCTGTGTTGATCAACAAAAAATATAAACATGTGAATTTTATAATTTTATGTAATTGTTTGTGATTTTTATTTCTGTGGAAGAACTGACTCACACATCTTCCATTATTTAACTTTGTTTCATAGTGTTTGATTTTTGTATGTGTTTGTTAGTTTTTAATCTTTGTCCTTTTCAACTTTTGCAATATCTTTGGCTTGTTTTGTTTCTCCTGTGGCAGTTCATGTACCTGTCCAATATAGCTGCATCTGGAAATGATATTTACTGTTGGCTTTTATAAGGAACCATTTTTGGAGGGGAACTAGTATCTGAAATTTGTGCACTTTATATTACATTAGTATATTATGTCACAGAAAAGAAATTTCTTTTTTATCACATAGACTTATTGTAGTACTTTTGTTTGACATAGAATAACTCCAGGTTAAGATTCAAGGCCTTAAAAACAATTCTGTGATTGAGTCTGTTTTTAATTTACTTAATATTGAGGTTTCTGTTCTGAGTGAAGAAGAAGAGATGAAGAAACTTACATTATGAGAGCATAGATTCTGTCTGGTACTTCTAGTAAAAAAAAAAAAAAAAAAAGCTTGGATTTATGACTTTACCCTAACTATAAAATTATTCTCTGCCAATAGTTCCATCATGTGTTCAGATTACCTGATTACTTCTCCCTTTTCTGATCCATTTTGATTAACTCCATGCCAATAATAAATGCAACACTTTTTACATCTGGCTGGTTGGACAGACCATGTAATATTTGGAAGATCCATTTAACTAGAGTCACGTGACTCTTAATGCACCATCCCTCCCTTTGTTTTTATACATATGCATATATGTGTTCTAATGCTTGTTGACAAATGTCTGTGTACGTATGGAATGCATGTGTATGCACATGCATACAGAGGTATGAGACTGTCATCAGGTTATCTTCCACAGTCACTCTGTAACTTGTGTGTTGAGCAGAAATCACTTACCTGGAGGTCAATGTCTTGGCTATTCTTGCTAGCCCGGATGCTCCAGGAATCCTGTGTTTCTGCCTTCTCTCAGCTGTAATTGCAGTTGGGCCTCAACATATACTCTGCTTTTTACATGTGTTCTGGAGATTCACACTCTGGTCCTCACACTTGTGGGCCAGTGTTTTTAATCATTGATACATCTTGCCAGCCAACCCTTCTTTATTGTATTTTTTTGTTTGTTGTTTTTCTTTGATATCCTATCACCTCTTAAGCTCTGAGTAACACTGTCACTTTTAAATCTTTCTCATGGTGCTTTGTAAAATTCATTTGAAGACAATATTTAGAGAACTTGTTAAAATCATGCATTTATCTAGACACAGTAGTTGCAGATATGAACAAATTATCCACACTAACAAACATATAATCTGTTGAAACACAAAGAAGTCCTTTCAACTAAGAATCAAGTGAATAAGAGACATAGATGGAAATGAATACTGCGTTCTTGAAGTTGAGGTAAAGGAGTGATTCACTCTGAGTTTGGAAGCTCAGAAATTATTCAATGAACAAGAGTTAGAAGGGCCCCGTAATTATTGTACTGAAGAAATAATACTTTTCTCAATTCTTAAATTTCCCAGACTGCTGCCATCATGAAAGTTTAAAGTACTTTTCAGTCCCAATGAAAACTTTCAACATCTCTGAGTGTTAAAGCACTTCTGTTGGGACAAATCAGCAATGAATCTGTAGCCTACATATCAGAACCCAAAGTTTTTCAGAGTGTAATTAACAAATACTGAGAAGCATGTCACTTTAGTGTAGAGACCTATAAACTTCAAAATGAACCTGGGAAACATGGGGAGCATTGCCTTCAATCAGGATCACCCCAGCCCTTTCTCCCATCTCTGTGGGAAGATAGGAACAAATTTCAGAAAGCTGAAATAATCCTCAAAGCTTCTTACAATAGCATGCAGCCAGCAATTCTGAGTTCCCACCGTCTCAATATGATACAAATTTATATCACATGTCAAAACTCTAAACTAAATCTGCAGCACAAATAAATCTAGTGCAAAGTCGGGCTGATGTCTGAAATCCACTCATCTTTCCCTACAGCCTGCTTCTCCTCCTTTAGGATGTTCTTATGCAGTTGAGAAAACATACACTGGTTTTTAATAAGTAAAACATATAATTATTTTTATATTTAGCAATAAAATTCATAGATAGTTTTATTTTCTTGATTAATAAAAGTTTGCAGTTAATTTTTATTCAAAACTTTAATTAATACATAAATCATAAAAATTTATGTATTAGTAGGTGGCTATAGAATGTATTTTGTGCCATAATATTCAAATATGGTTAATCATTTCTCCTCAAATGTTTATTATGACTCTATAGTGAAATATTTCTGCATCCTTTCTTCTATCTTTTCAAATGCATAATACACTATTGTTATCTTAGTCCAACAAAACTAGAACATGACATGATTTATGTTTTTGTAAGCTTTCAATTCATAACCTTTATTTATTTTATATAAGAATTTTTTATGGTCATGCATAGTCAAATAGCTTGTTTCTAATTCTGAAAATGTCCAAACTTTGCTCTCACTTCTAGGTGTGTGAAACGTTTTTATTTTTATTAAAAATTTTTTCATACAGGATATTCTGATCACAGTTTCTCTTCCATAATCCTCCTCTCATATACTTTCCACATTCCCACCTATCCAACTCCAGCCTCCTTTCTCTCTTTCTTTAGACAACAAACAGGCAAATTACAAACAAACAAAAATCCTAATAACAATAAAAACCGACAATCAAAAAAGAAAAAAAAAGCAGGAGAAATGCATAAATAAACAGACACACACACCCACATACACACACACACACACACACACACACACACACACACACAAATAGAAACACAAAATCAGAAACCATAATATATAAGCAAAAGGCTGGTAAGAAAAAAATGCCAAAACAAAGCAATAGTAGGAAAAATATATCTCCCAAAATACCACTGAGTTGTTTTTTGTTGATTATCTACTGCTGGGCATGAGGTCTCTCCTTAAGTGTGGTTTCTATAGCTAGTAACATCATTGAAGAAAACCAATTTTTCCTTTTCAAGCAGTTGGCAATTGGAGATAACTTCTTGGTTAGGGATGGGAACTCATGTCCACTAGGTTTCTCTGCTCTGAGGACCACATGGCTTGATACTGTTGCAGACCCAGTGAACGCTGCCACAGGCTCTGTGAGTTCATGTGTGCATCAGACTGTTGTGTCTGTCAGACACTGTTTCCTTGGTGTCCTCCATCTTCTGTGCCACTTTAGTCTTTCCTTCTCCTCACCCACATAGTTCCATGACCCCTGAGGTAAGGGGTTGGAAAAATACATTCTACTTGGGACTGTGTGTGTTCCAAGGCTTCTCACTCTCTGCATATTGTCTAGATGTGGGTCTCTGTATTAGTTCCCAACTACTGCAGTAGGAAAATTCTCTAATGATGTCTGAGTAAGACGTCCTTAATTCGAGAAATCTACGGAGTCTATTTAATGAGCAAAGTTATTTATTAGGAGGTAACTCACTACAGCATGGGTATTTATTGTAGGGTCCAGGAAAGCCAAGCTATGTCCCATGTTGATCTTCTTCCAATATCTGCCTGGTCAGTCCCAGCATCCAAACCATGAGGGAGCAAAGAGAGCTCTGCATATGTGTATCCCAGGTCTTAAGAGTCCTGAGTGGCCACATCCCAGGGGCATGTACTTCAAGGTCATAGGCAGGTGTAGCAGTTACCTGCTGCTCACTAGGGGCAGTGTTTCAAGGTTGTAGCTAGAACAACTACCCACTGCATCTCCCCCTTTTGTCTAAATAAGAAAATTCTAACATAAAACTATATACAATAGAAATAATTATCAAGTATTGTCTAGGAGGAATAAAGTGCAATGACCTAAACAAAAATGGAACTACAACCAACAAGAACAACATCAGGAGACACATACTAAAATCCATAGATGTGCACAACATAGGTAAACAACATGTTACAGAGATTATTCCAAAGGCTGTCCTATCCTGAAGAATCTGAAACTAGTACTTAGTATGTTCTAGCTAAGATATGAGAAGATTGTAACTGTCACTATTAGTCTTCAACTCCATCAAAGACCTGTGAAGAAATATAATAATACCTGAGAAAATGGGAGAAGGATGCAAGCAACTTTCAGAAAATTTGTGAGACTAGACAGAGACAGCTGGCAACCTGGACTGTCACCTAAAATTTCTCAGCACTGTTGGGGCATCCAATTTGGCTACAGCCCTAGAATATCTGACAGATCATTTTCAGAAGTAGGAATTTTGAAAGATCTTCTTACCCTGTGTTGGCAGAATTCAGTAGCTACTTTTCCTTGTGTCGTACTTGTTCCGAAAGGACAGCATTTGTACTGTCAGCAGTCTAGGCAAGGGCAGCTCTTTGTCCAGCAGGCCATTTTGCACCAAGAAGAAGACAAACTTCCAAATCGAGTGTCTTAGAAGCCCAACATTCTCTCAGGATCAGATTGGTGCTGCCAGGAGCAATTGTGTCAACAGAATTCTAAATTATCAAAACATTTAAATGCCATGTTTTCTAGGTCTATGAAGTGTTTAAAGATTACCTATCCATCTGACCTATGTATCTATAAATCTGGAGATCCTAACTAACATAACTATAAAAATGACAAGCATGGGTGACTATTGAATCTGTAAGTCTTATCTACCTAAATAACCTAAGAACAAATGTTTCACAAAAACAACAAGGTAAACAGTCTGTAAACAATGTAAAGTTAAAGGACAATTACTTCAAAATTGTGACAATACAGAAAATATCTTAAACATAGGTAGAACATGCATATAGTATGACAAATATAATTTTACATTTATATCAATATACAAGATATTTCAAATAGGAGTAGAACTGTATGTACAATACAACAAATATAGTTTTGTATTTGTATCAATATACAAGTTATCTTAAACAGGAATATAAGAATAGTTTACATTTGTATCAATATACAAGAGTCCATAACAGTGCAAAATATCTAAGGCTGATATTTTGCTTAGTTTACTAGTATATACAATAACCTACCATAATAACCTATACATTCCCCTTTTTTTCTTTTTATTAAGAAGAATATTGAGTCTAATTTTTATTGTTTCACCCCTAAACCTAAAACCATTACCATAACCTGGAGAAAAATGAAACTTCTGAATGAGGGGCCATCATGGTCATTAGTCTCCCTAGGAGTGGTGCTTCAAGGTCATAGCTAGAACAGCTAACCACTACCCACTGGTCTATGGATACAGTAGAATGTTAGTAGAAATAGTTTTATTGCCATGTTCCTTTAGTAGAACAATATTTGTTGTTTTTTTTTCCTAAGTCATGACCTATCTTAGTCTTAGGTTCTTGGTCACCCTAGCAGTGTCATGGGTTCTATTTCTTAGAGTGGGCCTTAAATGAAATGAGAGTGGTGGGCTCTCTCACAATGTTTGTTCCACTTTTGTACTAGTGTATCTTATAGGCATGTCACCACTGTAGATCCAAGGGTTTGTAGCTGGGTGGGTGTTTACCTTTCTCCTCTGGTAGGATGCAGAATACCTTCCAGTAGCATGAATATTTGTCAATAGTGGTAAAGAATATGTTGACTTCACCTGCTTGACTTCTTTGGGTTCATCGAGATATGTAGGTGTTGTCTTCAGCAATAGGGCCTAACCATCAGTTTATAGAGAGCAAATAACCTTGACAATAGCCTGAAATGTTGGGAGTTTCCCTAGGGACACTTTGGCTAGCAACTCAAATTGATGGAAACCATTCCTGGCATTGAAGGTTTCACTCGGTGTCTAAAGTATCTAGTTGGTGCTTTGACTCCCTCATTATTTGCTGATTTTACACACACACACACACACACACACACACACACACACACACACACACACACAAAACTTCTAGTGTAGTAGTTTTCCATATAATACCTCAAATGGCCCTTAGTGTTAATAGTCTGTCCCTGAATTCCCTACCTTAGCCCCTTGTACCATTTCTCTCTTCCATTTAATCCTCCATTTTCAGTCTTTTTCCTTTTCTGCATACTGAATATTCTATTTCCCTATCCATGAGAGATCCTCCCCTTTGCCTTAGTCTCTTATATTAGACCTACCCTACGGGTTATAAGGATTATAGCTTGCCTATCAAAAGTTTAACATCTAACATCCACATATAAGGGAATGCATAGCATTTTGTCTTTTTATGTCTGGGTTAAGTCAACGATTTTTTTATAATACCATCCATTTATATGTAAATTTCATAATTTCATTTTATCTAACATGATCACATAGGCTTCATCCTAGAGATACAGAGATGGTTCAATAGATGTAAAGTGATAAAAGTAATCCATCACATCAAGACACCAAAAGATAAAAAACCACATGATCATCTCATTAGATACCAAAAAGGTCTTTGCCGAAATCCAGCATCATTTCCTAATAAAAATCAAGAAGAGATTAGGCACTTAATGGACACACCTGAATATAATAAAGGAAATACACTGCAAGGCCACAACCAACATGAACTCCACTGGAGAGAAACAGAGTGTTTCCACTAAAATCAGGAAAAGATAAAGTTTTTCACTCTTTGCATACATATTCAATATAGCATTCTGTAGTACTAGCTAGAGCAACAAGAAATCTGAAGCATATCAAGGTTATACAAATATGAAAGGAAGAAAGCAAAGTATCTTTATTTGAAGACGCTATAATTTTGTACATGAAAGGTCTTAAAAATTCCTTTGGGAAACTTCTCCAGCTGAAACTTCTTTCAGCATTGTAGAAAGATACCTAATTAACACAAAAATCTATAGCCTTCCTGTCATATACAAATGACAGACAGACAGAGAAAGAAATCAGGGAAGCAGTACCTTTCACAATAGCCTCAAAAATATCTTGGTTTTTTTTTTATTTCCTTTAGGGTAATTGGAAAGTAGAATAATGAAATTTTTGAGCTGATGGAAACTTGTACACTGTGTTCCATGTTTCCTGAGCCTTCACTCATGCTGGGGTGACCTTCTGGTGATGCAGCTAGCTGTCATTAAGCAAACTTCCCCCTACATGTAACCCTTCACCCACACTCCTGTAAGTAGCCATGATAAAAGCATTGGTTCACTCAAAAAATATCTTGGGGGTAACTCTAACCAAGCAAGTGAAAGACTTGTATGATTAAAAACTTCATGTCTTTGAAGAAAAAAATTGAAGAAGATGTCAGAAGTTGGAAAGATCTCTCATACTCATGGATCAGAAGGATTAATATAGTAAAAATGGCCATCCTCCAAAAAGCAATCTACAAATTCAGTACAATCTCCATTAAAATTCCAACACAATTCTTCACAGAAATTGAAAGGACAATTTTCAACTTCATATGGAAACACAAGAAACCAAGGATAGCTTATAATACTGAATAGTAAAAGAATTCCCCAAGTTATCACAATCCCTGACTTCAAGTTGTACTGCAAAGCTGTAGCAAGAAAAATAGCATGGTATTGGCATAAAAATAGACATGTTGATCAATGGAGTAGAAATGAAGACCCAAATAAGTCTATATATCTTTGAACACCTGACTTTTGGCAAATACACAAAAGGTACATGATGAAAACAAAAGCATCTTAAACAATTGGTGCAGGTCAAACTGGATGGCTGCAAGTAGAAGAATGCTAATAGATTCATACTGTCATTCTGCACAAGACTCAACTCCAAATGGATCAATGACCTCAGCATAAGACCATGTACCCAGATTCAGATAGAAAAGAAAGTGTGGAATAGCCTTTGACTCATTGACACAGGAAAAGACTTTCTGAACAAGACACCCATAGAACAGGCACCAAGAAGAAGAATTAAGAAATGGGACCTCATGAAACTGAAAATCTTCTGTATGGGAAAGGATGTCATTATTTGGACAAAGTGGCAGGCTTCAGATTAGAAAAAGACTTTTTTGCCAACGACACATCCTATAAAGAAAAAATGTCCAAAATATGTAAAAAACAAAACAACAAAAATGATCAAAGAAGAGTGGACATCAAAAAAATAAGTAACCTAATTTCAAAATGGGTTACTGGTCTGAACAGAGTATGCTCAAAAGAGGAAAAACAAATATCTGAGAAACACTTTGTTGACTGCATTGAGTGAGCTAGCCAAGGCAGTACTGGAGAGCTCACCTGAGTAGTGACAATGAGGGAAAGTTGGCAGGCTGACCAACCCAGGTACTACCCATGCCCAGAACCAGGGCTGGGAGTTGGATTGCCATAGCACCCACCTCATCTATGAACTGTTGGAGCATGTGAAGGGGACCAACCTACAGATCCAAAACAACAGGATCTCCATGACATAGAACAACAACAGGATATCCAAGAGGAGCTCCAGTGAGAACCCTTTATTGGTGGTATAGCAGAAACCAGAGGCCTCCAGCCAGACCAATGACTTGTGGCAATGAACACTTTCAAGTAAAGATGAATGAAGTAAAGGGTGAAGTGAGTGACTCAGTGGGCCACACTACAGCTTCTATAAAAGATTAATCTCTCTCTCCTCTCTCTCTCTCTCTCTCTCTCTCTCTCTCTCTCTCTCTCTCTCTC